>CM033469.1:414280646-414488146 GCA_019447015.1 Hymenochirus boettgeri
TCTAAATCTGAAGCGATCCATAGGCCATGAATTTGAATGGATGTAGCAGCTGTCTTGTGCTCTCTCTCTATTTATTTATTTCTCGTTTCCCCCTCTCTAGTTAACGGATATATATATATATATACTGTTAACGTTGACAATAAATAGAAATGTTAATAGGAAGCAGAGGCAAAGCAATAACTGTCTGCTAATCTCTCCATTTCCTTTTTATTCTGCCTCGGAGGACATTTTTAATGGGCGCGCTTACTTCCTACAACAACGCCCCCTCTTAGATAGAGGATGATCCATTGTACAGTTGCAAGTTTTAAAACAGTGTTGGAAAAAATTGGTAAACTGGAAAAAGGTAGAGTTATATAAAGGTGGATGATTCTGCAATCCCTATTAACCAGATCACCTTTTAAATCAGTAGCTTTCTGTAGATGCATAGCCCTAAATGTTATGTTATTGCCTGTTTAGGCAGAGGTCATAAGCAGGACAGCTGGTAATGATATGGCAGGTCTAGAGGGGACATACTTGTCTTGTGCAAAGTTCTGGCCATTTAGTAAATTATACTTACACAGCCAATTTATAGTAAATACATCAGAGACAAATAATAAATACTGAATATTTGCCTTTAATGTTTTTATCCTTGTAAATGTATTTAATGTGTCCATGAATATTCTATACACTTTGTAGGTTAATTCTTCACATCCCTTCCTCCGTCTGTCCGTCATTCACCATCCCTTCAAACGTAACCTTAAAACCCACCTCTTCAGGCACCATATAACCTGGTCTAGACATTACCCCTCTTACTACCCAATATGATCCAACCCGCCTTTCACCCTACTCTTTAATTTCTAGGACTTTCAACAGACATTGCAAGAGAACCATAAAGAGCTGAGCAGTAAGGTAAGGGTTTTTGAACACTGCACAGTGGGGCCAGTAGAAGGTTAAATTTTAGTTTTGGGGGTGGACATGCCCTTTAAATATTTTTGTTTTCTGTTTACCACTTTTCTTACAGTCTTTGCAGATCCCACATCCATAAAATCCTTTTTGTCACTGCAAAAAGTTTTTTTTTTTTTTTAATATTTGTGTTTTTACTCAGATGACTTGGAGCCAATTTATCCTTTAGGTTGTTGCAACGTTTAAAAATAATTTTTGTTTTTTCTGGGAGTATGGTACCCAAAAGTTCATCCTTTCTAAGAATGTTCCAGTGTTTATTGAGTAGTTTTTTTATTTCTGATTCCCCCTGGTTAAATTGTGTGATAAAGTCTAAATCGAAGTCTTTTGGTGTATCACGTATATTGTTACTGATCGGCTTTAATGGTGTTTTGCAGTAAATTCTTTTTATGTCATCTTTATCTTTTTCCAGTAATGTAAGGATCATAGCCTTTTTCTAAAAAAAATTTTTCAGGTCCCTTGCCTGTTTTTCATAGTCCGTAATAGTGGAGCAATTACGCATAATTCCTTTAAACTGATTTCAGGGATATTCAATATGGGATATGGGATATAGGATATGTGTTACAGTCAACTGGTTTGTAGTATGTATGGGATCTAATGTTATTCTCTTCTATATACAGTTCCAGGTCCAAGAAGACTATTTTTTCTCTGTTGTAATTTGATGTAAATTCTAAGTTAAGGTCATTAACATTAATCCAAGTTAAAAAGTTTGGTAAAATTTCCCCTGTACCTTTCCATATAATTAAAATATCATCTATAAAATTTTGCCATAAAAATATCTTATCCATAAAAGAGCTTTTAAAAGCCAAGTTTTCTTTCCATTGGGCCATAAACAAATTTGCATAGCTAGGGGTGAATTTTGTTCCCATCGCTGTGCCTTGTGTGAAAAAATTATTTTGACAAATAAAAAAGTTATGGGTTAGGATAAAATCAAAACTTGCTGTTAAAAACTTTTTCTGGGCATTCCGGATGGATTGATTTTCCTTCAGTACTTGGGCATGTTTAATACAAGTGTAAAGAGAACTTACATCTATGGTACACCAGTACCAGCCATCTTCCCAGGTCATATTCTCCAGTATGTTAAGGGTATGAGTAGAATCTCTTGTATATGATTTTGTTCGTTTAACAAATGGTTGTAAATATGAATCTTTTACTTTTGGATAGGTTGCTTGTCAATGAGTTAATTCCCAAAATTATTGGTCTTCCAGGTGGATTAGTAGTATTTTTGTGGATTTTTGGGAGGTAATAGCCACTTTGGCTATGGTAGGATTCCTAATATGCAGGAAGTTAAATTCATTAGTTGTTACGATCCCTTGATTTAATCCTTCTTGTAGTAATTCTAATATTTTGCCCTGGAATTTATTTGTTGGGCCTTCTTTCAGTATCGTGTACATGTCCCTGTCGCTCAGTAGTCTATTACATTCCTGTATATAACCCTCCTTGCCTAGGATTACAATTCCCCCCTTTATCTGTTGGTTTTATTATAATATTTGCATCTCTTTTGAAATCTCTCATTGCTTGTCTTTCCTGGATTGTTATACTATCCCTTACCTTTTCTGCACATTTTTAACTATGAATCCCCCCCCTCCCTGTTTTTTTAGCCTTCCTCTGGATCAACTGGTAGGTAGGGTTATAGATGGAAGACTAGATGGACATGTCTTTATTCAACCTCAATTACTATGTTACTATGGGCCATATTTTAAAAAAGCGTTGTATTGCTCTTTAGCGATACTACAGCTTTAACGATTTTTATGGCAATCGTTGCATGAACAATGTTAGGCTCTATATATACAGTGATGGTAATACCAACATTAAGTGCTGCAACACCCATATATTGCAAGTGTCCAAACTCCTCACATAATTTACACTATATATTTGGAGTCTGGACTGTGGAACAGATGGACGTTTAAAGTATGTGTCTAATGTTGATGATAATTATTGAAGATATCACACTATTTTTGAACTTTATTATATATTTTATATTTTTACTATTTTATGGTTATGCCATTATGGATATTTATAATTGTGTGTACTAGTGTTATCACTATATTTATTGGGTGTTTTTATAATTTATTTGGTGTTGATTTAATTGGGGTTAGGGGGAGTGACCTTATTATAGGCCACACCGTAATGTTATATAAGGTGGTTTCATATAGAGATGTTCACACTTGAGAAAGGACCTAGACTGTCTGAAACATGTTGTGTGTACAATAAATGCACTTTTGCTAATAGCAATACCTTTGGGGTTACCTGCTTCATTGGATGTTTTCTATCTTTTTACACTATACTGTACGTATGTCCTGGGAACAGACATCTGGACAACCAGTGATCTAAGAGGATACGTAGGTATCTGGGACTATATTTGCATAAAGCAAATGCACAAGAGCAAGAAACAGAAAAAGAAGAGAGCTAAAAGTAAAAGGATAATATTGGTAATGGGTTTCGCAGTAGGTAGTGATCCAGAAACACTTGCATATGCTTAGCTGCTCATATCCAGAGTTGGAGGAATTTAAAGCTCCCCCTTCTGATTTCATTTAGAAGGGGTTTAACATTGGGTAACAGTTTGGTAAGATCTACGTTTAGAAAAGACAGAGCAGACGGGGTTACATTCCTGGGCAAAAAAAACAACAACTGAGATATACCCCTGTCTACACTATACACAGTGTAAACCTGTCTGCTAACTCTCTCTTTGACCACTTCCAGTCAGGCTTCCGCCCTAACCACTCCACGGAAACTGCCCTCACTAAAGTGACCAATGATCTACTTAGTGCTAAAGCTAAAGGTTACTACACTTTGCTCATTCTTCTTGATCTGTCCTCTGCTTTTGATACTGTGGATCACCCTCTACTTCTTCAGATCCTGGCCTCCTTGGGTATCCAAGACATTGCACTTTCTTGGCTATCCTCCTATCTCTCTGGTAGGACCTTTAGTGTTTTCCACTCTGGAATTAGCTCCACCCCTCGCCTCCTCCCTGTGGGGGTCCCGCAAGGCTCAGTACTCGGCCCTCTTCTTTTCTCCATCTACACCTATGGCCTTGGACAACTCATTAGTTCATTTGGATTCCAGTATCACCTGTATGTGGATGATACCCAAATTAACATATCTGCCCCAGACCTCCCTACACTGACATCCCAGGTCCCCGACTGCCTTAGTGCCATCTCTGCCTTTTTGTCCTCCAGCTTCCTGAAACATGCACAAGACTGAACTTGTCCTTTTCCCACCCTCACAATCTGTTTCCCTCCCTAGTCTTACTATTAATATTAACAATACACCTATATCCCCATCTCCTCATGTCTGCTGCCTAGAAATAATGATAGATTCAGATCTTTCCTTCAAATGCCATGTCAATTCGGTTGCCAATTCCTGTCATTTCCAACTCAAAAACATCTCCCGCATTTGACCCTTCCTCTAGAAAGAAGCTACAAAAATCATAGTCCATGCCCTAATCATATACCAGCTAGACTACTGAAACACACTCCTGTGTGGTTTACCAAACAACTGCCTGGCACCGCTTCAATCCATCCTCAACTCTGCTGCCCGGCTCATTCATTTCTCTTCTCACTTCTCTAATGCCTCTTCTCTCTGTCAGTCCCTCCACTGGTTTCCCATCAAGCAAAGGATCCAGTTCAACCTGCTTACCCTATCCTATAAAGCACTATCCAACACAGCCCCTCTCTGCTCTGGAACTCCCTTCCTCAGTCTGTCACTCACCATCCCTTAATACCTTCAAACGTAACTTTAGAATCCACCTTTTTAAAGCAAGCATATAACCTGGCCTAGACATTACCCCTCTTACTACTGAATATGATCCAACCTGCCTTTCACACTCCACTGCCAATCTATTTACCAATTCCCGCAACCTTATGTCTCACCCCCATTTCCTCTAGATTGTAAGGTCAATGGGCAGGATCCTCTCTCCTATTGTATTACGGTATTGCTGTAAGAAACTCATCACTCTGTTTACTTATATTATGTATTACCTGTGTATGGCATATGTATAACTTTGTATAACATGTATTACCCTGTATGTAATGTATGACTATGTAATTGTAAAGCGCCATGGAAGATGGCGCTATATAAATCAATAATAATAATAAAAGATAAATGTCCCATTTGCAAACATCCTAGAACAGGTAAAGTATATTCTAGTAGGGAGTTATGTACCTGTAACACGGCATATGTAGTGTACCCTTTGTGGCATCCTTGTAGGCAATTGTATGTTGGTGAAACCACCCAGATGATAAATCTTGCATTTCCCAACACTGTTCAAGTATCCGGAGGAAAGAAATAAAACTACCTGTCCCAAGACATTGTTTGGAGGCAGGACATATGAAGAATGAATTTAAGTTCAAGAAGGAAAGTGTGGTGGGTTCATCAACTCAGACGTTTACATCCTGGGGGTCGCAACAGGGATTACGATTTATACCACTTCATATAAGTGTAATCTAAACCAAGTCTGTTTTTCTTCCCTAGGTAAAATTAGCATATAAGAATCTAAAATAAATAGAAGATAGAAAATGTGTACAACAGTTAGGGGTTAATTCACAGGAATTAGTAGTAAAAGGCGTAGGGTTATGGTGTCAATTCCTGTGTGGGAGGGTATATGTTATATTAAAAATTTTAATAGTATGTGATATTAGCACTTACATGATACATGATTAGCAAACGTGTAGTTTAATTAATCATAATTACAGTAAAAAAGGTTAGAAGTTAGGACCTTCCAGACATGGGTAACCTTGAAGTGGTTGAAAGGCTTTTCATTCATGTGATCACATGTATACAATGTATACTAAAACCCCTTTGTTTATAAAGTATGCCAGTGTGCAGATAATATAATATTGTATGGGGCCTAGAAATGTGCATTGATTGCCTTTTCTTTGTTTGAATAAATGTTTGACCAGATCTACCGCAAAATGTCATTGTAATTTACCCTAAGGAGTGCTTCAACATTCCTTCTATTGAGTGTGTGTGTGTTTGGAACCAACGGAATCCCGGTATCGGCACCCATAATTTAGATGAGTATATATGTAGGGAACTAATAAACTAGTTACCCTTTAGTCTTTTTGTTCTGGCAGTTCAGTAGAGGTCACTGTGTTAAAGTATAAAAAGGGACATGTGTTCAGACATGTGTTCAGCCTTTTTGTGACTCAGAGATTCCCCAGAGGAGCCTGGCTCTTAATTAACAGGTAGGCCCAATTAATAAGAGATTAGATTTTGTTATAGATCACTCCATGAGTGATAGATAAGAGTAGGGTAGCTAGTGAGCAGCCTGAGCTCCAACTAGGAGATTTAGTAAGGACTAGAGTCCTGGGTATACCACCCAAGAATAGAGACATAATGCAAGACATAGGGGTAGAGGATTCTACTACAGTGACCTGAGAGCTGGGGTGGCTTTAAGGAGACCCAGGAGTGCTCCTTGTTTTCATAATATACATATAAGTGGCCTTGGATTGCACCCGGGCAAGAATCGGCTTGAAGTATCCACCAGCTATTTGCTATTTGTGTATATATATATATACTGTATATATATATATATATATATATATATATATATATATATATATATATATATATATATATAATTATATTCTCTAAATTAATGTAGAAACTGACATCAATATATGTATCTTATGCAAATCTCTTAAAATCCTTTCATGTAAAATATGTTTATTTATGAACCAGATCTTGTAGAACAAGCAAAAAATGTCATTTTCTTTGTTTTAAATCAGATTTACTCTCCACACATAGAATATGTGCAGCAGGGCCTATTAAGGTCAAATGGGTCCATAGACAAAATGGTAAATCTGCACTTCCTCTTATATTTTCACATATGGCAGCATATTATAATACATAATACATCAGCAGTACAATATTATATCTCAATTTTTTAACAGTTTGTTGAATTAGGAAGGTGGAGAAAAGTGTTATTACATTGAAGACGAAAGAGACAACGGTTAGGGCACTAGTATATTGTGCTACAGGCACTAAATAGTATAATGCGGTGCTCTAAAAGTGAAAGTCTTAAGCAAATTAGAGAAAGGAAGGAATCCTGTGGCACTCAATTGGAAATATAATATAAAAACCCTTTATTGGAAACTGACATGGGCATATACAGAAATACAAAAATATGTAAGCAATCCAAAATACATG
Source organism: Hymenochirus boettgeri (assembly GCA_019447015.1). Taxonomy (NCBI): domain Eukaryota; kingdom Metazoa; phylum Chordata; class Amphibia; order Anura; family Pipidae; genus Hymenochirus; species Hymenochirus boettgeri. The sequence goes on from CM033469.1 coordinate 414,287,736, forward strand.
GTCTTGGGCCCCAAATGGAATAGATATACAAGCAAAAGCAGTAAAAGTGTCTATAGTGCTGTGTGCATCACAGAAAGTGTGGTCTCCAAATGCTAAATATAATATCATATGATATGATAGCAAAATATATATATTTCCTTAGACATAAAGTCAGCATGAGGTGCAGCAGGATGTGTATAATAGAGGGAAAAGATGGCAGATCCATACATAAAATCAGTCGCATTATATCAGCAATAGTAACAGTAAAAGTTATATACTCATCTATCAAGAAGGGCGACAGGCTAGGGAAGTATAGCCAGGGAGCCCATGACAGGGGCTGGCCCGGAACCAGAAGGCAGGCAGGAGGAGGTGGAAAAGGGGGGTGGCATAGGAGATGGGGAGGGCAGTTAGCACAGGAAGTGGGGAGTCTCGGCGCCATATTTTACAAGCAGGGAGAAAGTTGGAAGCACTAACCTGACTGCAGCCTACCAACATGTCCGACATCTTGGACCAGCTCCTAGCCAGGATCCGGGAACGCGCCGTCGAAGGAGGAGATGCCTGGATCAGGGACCAGCTCGAACGGACGGATAGAACAGCATCGGAGCAACCCCCTAGGCCGCGCCGATCCAAGCCGCCATCCCGCTACAGCCCTTCAACGGAGCGACCATCCGGCAGCAGGAGGAGACGGAGATCCATCTCAAGTGAGCACTCACCGGGTCCGCAGGAGAACACGCGAGCAGAGGAGGCGGCGGGAAACCACGTGACAGGATCGGAGGCCCGGTCATCCTCCCCATCACTCTTTGAGTCACAGGTAATGCCTGCACAAGGGGACATGGGGAGACAGGACACAACTGACACTGGGGAAGTGGCACCTACTCCCACCATCCAGCCAGCACCAAGAATTAGGCCACGCTCTAATGCCCGACCACATGGGGCCAGGGGGAGGAGCCAAAAAAGGCGGCCGGCTAGGGGGGCTCCCCTTAGCTCCACTGCGCTCAATGTCCTGCGGGCGGGTTTGGCTCCCTCGGCAGACCCAGTATCACAAGCCCCAGTCCAAGTGTCGGGCCCAGCCCCCTATTCCCAATCCAGCTGGGCTCCTGTTTTAACCCCTTTGGCGCCTGGGCCAAGTCCCGGGGTCAGCGCCCAAATAAACCATGGACTGACCAGGCCATTGGGACATGGAAGCGGGGCCATAGGCTTTACGGCCTCGGTCCAGCCTCAACTCATGCCGATTGCGCAGGTAACCCCACCCAGCACCTCGGGGGGGCAAACGTTCAGCCAACGGCAGGAGCTACCCTGCCTATGATGGATGCGGCCAACCCGGTTCAGGGTTGGGTCAGTGGGGTATCGGACCTACTCCTACCACTTCTGGGCGGGGATTCATCACAACCGGGCAGAATCGGGATCCCTGCCGGCAATCCCGGAAACCTGGTCACAGGACTCCGGCCTCACGCTGCTTTGTCAGCCACCTCAACCCCCTTGGCAGAACCAGCCGCGACGTTAGTGGCTCAGCCAGTCGGACAGTTATCAGGTGAGAACACTACAGCTATGCATTCAAGGGAGGGTCAAAGACTTGAGCAATTACAAGGGGAGGATGCTACAATGGTGTCCTTTATGACAGGGTTAAGGGAATTAGTGGTAAGATGGGAACAGGGCAGAAACTTCAGAGGCACATCCCAAACAGAAAGGCCCCAGCTGAGAGGGGAGATGCCCAGGTTAGAGGGAGACAGGATAGCTTCGGGAACAGGGGTAGCGGGCGAAGTACCCATGCAACGGGAAGGGACCGAGAGAGAAATTGACAAACCAGCCTCCTTGTTATCTGATTCAGCCTTTGGCAATACCTATATATGCTTTGAGGGTCCCCTGGGAGCCCACTTAAAGCGGGAAACTAAAGAGAAGATCTGGAATAGGGAGTTTTTGGATATCTTTACCTTACTGCCACTTGAGCGCTTTAACATTGATAAGTGGGAGAGAGGCAAAGAGTATAGGAAGGAGGAGGATGACGAACGGCGAAGGTATCGGCTGATCCCCCGAACATTTAGCAACTGGTTGCAAGCATTTTCTATCTTGGCTAGCGTGCTGGGCGAGCGCTTTCCACAAATGTGTTCAGGGCTGTTTTGTTACCAAGAGAGTATCAGCGAGGCATACAGGGTATACGGGGGTTCCGCATGGTTGCGCTATGACGAACAGTTCCGTCAACGCATGGCGGTGCGTCAGTCATTGCAATGGGATCACAGGGACATAGGCCTGTGGATGAAGAACATGTCGGCAACTAGGGGAGCGAGCGGTTTAGGTCAGCCCTTTCCATCAGCGCCCTGCGGGGGAGTGGGAAATAGCTCGTCGGGCCAATTGCGAAAAGGCCTTTGCTGGCTTTACAACGAAAGCCAATGCCGGTGGGGTAGCGCGTATGTTCGGTATGTGGGGGGACCACCCATCCAGCATTCCGGTGCTTCAGACGGCAGAGGGGAGGCGCAGGGCGGGCCGATGGATCTTCAAAAAGCGAGGAGCCCAGTGAACCTCGACGCGATGGTGGCATGGTTAGATAGATATCCCGACAGACAAGCCGCCCAGCTACTAAAAAATGGTTTTAAAGAGGGTTTTCACATACCGGGGGAGAGGCTGGCAGGAGGGTCAAGATACAACAATCTAAGGTCAGCAAGGGACAACGAGACGTTGGTAAAAGAAAAGTTGGCAAAGGAAGTAACTCTAGGGAGAATGGCGGGACCTTTCTCAGGCCCACCCCTCGGGAGCTTGCGTATTTCCCCCTTGGGACTGGTACCCAAGAGGGAAGCTGGTAAGTTCCGCCTAATACATCATTTGTCTTACCCAGAAGGGACCTCAGTAAATGATGGGATCGAAGAAGCCATGACCAGGGTCACATATACATCATTTGATCAGGCAGTTCATCTCGTTCGGCGCCACGGAAGGGGGGCTCTCATGGCGAAGGCCGACATCGAATCGGCTTTTCGGCTACTCCCGGTGCACCCTAGCAGCATGCACCTGCTGGGGTGTGCAGTGGATGGAGAGATATACGTGGACAAATGCCTTCCCATGGGATGCTCCCTCTCGTGCGCCTATTTCGAGACCTTTGCAACCTTCCTGGAGTGGGTTGTCCGGGAGGAGGCAGAGTCAAGAGCAGTCATCCACTACCTGGACGACTTCTTTTGGGTAGGACAGGCGGGGTCGTCCAGGTGTTGGGTAATCAAAGAGAAACTTCAGCAGGTATTCAAACAAATCGGAGTGCCGCTAGCGGTGAATAAGTCAGAAGGGCCCGCAGAGGTGCTTTGTTTTCTGGGGATAGAAATAGACTCCCGTGAGATGGTCTGCCGGCTGCCTATGGATAAGGTCACAGACCTGTTGGGGTCGGTCAGGGCTGCACTGCAAGCAAAGAAGTTGACTTTGCGGCAAGTCCAGTCTCTATTGGGCAAGCTGAACTTTGCTTGCCGAATTATGGCAATGGGGAGGGTATTCTGTAGACGCCTAGCATTGGCCATGTCTGGGGCAGCCAAGCCGCACCATTTCATTCGGATATCACGCCGGATAAAGGCGGATTTGGAAATATGGGAGGAGTTTCTACGAAACTTCAATGGAAAAACTTTGTGGCTATCCGAAGCACAGTCCAATGCAGAAATTAACTTGTTCACTGATGCAGCAGGATCCATTGGTTTTGGCGCATATTTTCAGGGGAAATGGTGCATCGGGCAATGGCCAGGGGAGTGGATGGAGAACGGTCTGACCGGTAACGTCGCTTTTTTAGAACTATTTCCCATTGTGGTAGCGCTGGAGCTATGGGGTCATCAGCTAGCCAATAAGAAAGTCCTCTTTCACTCAGACAATATGGCAGTAGTTTGTGCCATTAACAATTGCTCAGCTTCGTCCCCCCCAGTCATCAATTTGCTAAGGTACCTAGTTTTGAGTTGTCTAGTGAACAACATCTGGGTGAGGGCGGTACATGTGGCAGGGGTATCCAACTCTATTGCCGACTCGCTTTCTCGTTTACAGCTGGATCGCTTTCGAGCACTGGCTCCAGAGGCAGATCGCAGCCCTCACTTATGTCCGGAACATCTGTGGAGGATATGCTTGAACGACTAGCGGGATGGGTCCAGGGTTCGCTAGCCAAATCCACCTGGGAGGCCTACAACCGCACATGGGTAAAATGGCTGGAGTTCCAAGGAAGGACTTCACAAGGCCCAGAAGATGACGATAGGGAGTATCGGTTGTTATGGTTTGTATTTGACATGTCAGAGAGAGGACAGTCGGGGGCAGCGATTTCAAGAGCTCTAGCAGCCCTATCCTTTTTGTTTAAAATACAAAGGGTCAAGGACGTGACAAAATCCTTTCTTGTTAGGCAGGTGTGTAAAGGTTTGAGGAGGGGAAGAGTTGCAGGGGGTGATAAGCGCAGACCAGTCACTTTCCAGCTACTTACTGAAATATTTAGGGTGTTAGAGGGGGTTGGAAACTCCAGGTATGAAGTTCTGCTATTTCGATGTGCTTTCTCGCTGGCGTTCTATGCGGCGCTACGAGTGGGCGAACTGGTGAGCAGGTCTTGTGCCGTTAATGGGGGATTGCAGCTGTCCGAAATCACTTTAGGTCAAGAATCTCTCTCTGTCTCAATTTTTAATTCAAAGACTGACAGAGAGAACAGGGGCTTGCATGTGTTTTTATCCAGAGTTCAGGGTTCGGGCACTTGTCCTTTGGCTTGTTATTCGGCCTATATGTTAGTAAGGCCAGTAGGTGGGACATCCTTGTTGGTGCACCAGGATGGAAAAGCTTTGTCCGTCTATCAGTTTGTGGCAGTATTTAGAAAATGTCTGGCAGTGTTAAAGCTACCTATCGCAGATTACAGTTCGCATTCATTCCGAATCGGGGCAGCAACTGAGGCAGCTAGAAGAGGTCTCCCGGATAGCACAATCAAACGTATCGGGAGATGGGAGTCGAACAGATTTCGCTCATACATAAGGCCACACCTCATACAACAATAAAAAAAAAAAAAAAAGGGGGGGGGGGGGGGGGGTGGGGGGGGGTGGGGGGTTGGAAGTTCTTTTCCTTGTTACGATGCTGTTGTTTTCCTTTCAGGTTTGGAGCCTTGTAATATCTGGATCACAGGACACTCGTATATATTTTGGGCGGAGCAACGGGCTAAGATCCGAATAAGTGGAATCCGCCTGGGGTTACCGGAGCACGAGGCAAGAGTACAATGGATGGGTGAGCGGGGAATGTTATGGGCACGGGTCAGGCCGTTGGTGGAGAGTAGGATGGGGACAGGCGAGTGCCCTCACATTTTATTGGTACACGCAGGAGGAAATGATATGGGTATAATACCTATGAGGGACCTAATTAAACTGATGAAAAGGGATCTCGTGACTCTATGGGAACGTATCCCAGGCCTAGTGGTCTTATGGTCCGAGATGGTCCCAAGAATAAAATGGAGGCATGCTCAGTCAGTCAGAGCGATCCAAAAGGCTAGGATTAAAATCAACAAATCGATGGCCAGATTTGTCCAATTGCATGGAGGGATCGCAATTCACCATAGGCTGTTGGAAGGACAGGCAGAGTACTTTAGGCAGGACGGGGTGCATTTAACGGACCTGGGAGTGGATGTTTTCAACTATGGATTGAGGGAAGGAATAGAGTTAGCGGTTAAGTTTTGGAGGAGCTCCCAGACCCAAGGTGTCAGGTCTGGGTGCTATGGCGGTCACTGGCAATGCTAGGAAAGGAAATCAGTCCTAAAGGAGGACTTGATAATTGGAAAAGTTCCTTACGATTGGAAAACCTCTCTGGGGTAGTAGAGGAACCTCAGGGGAGATTGGAACAGAGTTTACAGAGGGGTGCCTCCTGGGCCGGAGTGGAAAAGCGGCAGGGGGCGGTTTTGGATGGTGGGAACGTGGTAGCATTGCCAGATGTCGGAATTGGAAAGAAAATACACTTAGGTTAACAATGTTTAAGAATGGTAACAAAAGTTAAATGTTTGATAATATAATTATATCGTTGTCACAATAAAGTGGCCATTATTCTTTTCCCTTCGGAAAACCAGGTGTCGTGTCAGTTATTTATGGGGAAAAGGTGGGACGGGTTTTGGTTATTCACTGAGGGTACAACTCGGGCCTATCCCGGTCAAGAAGGGCGACAGGCTAGGGAAGTATAGCCAGGGAGCCCATGACAGGGACTGGCCCGGAACCAGAAGGCAGGCAGGAGGAGGTGGAAAAGGGGGGTTGCATAGGAGATGGGGAGGGCAGTTAGCACAGGAAGTGGGGAGTCTCGGCGCCATATTTTACAAGCAGGGAGAAAGTTGCCCGCCCACCCTCCCTGTTGCTATTACAGGAGTATTGTCATTATGGTTATGGCGGTCACTGGCAATGCTAGGAAAGGAAATCAGTCCTAAAGGAATTACCCTGTATGTAATGTATGACTATGTAATTGTAAAGCGCCATGGAAGATGTTGGCGCTATATAAATCCATAACAATAATAATAATAACCTAAAAATCTCTATCTGTAGGATTCGGTTTTTCGTTTAGGATGCCGTCTCTTTAAGGCATCATTTTTTTTAAGGAGGGGGGAGGTGAGGTAGTTTCAATTTATACCTAGGCTGTAGTATTTATATGGAAACTTTACGGTTACTTAATGACAGTTAATATATCCTGTACAGAGATAAATGTTCTCTCTGTCGGGGAGATTTCATTTTATGTGCATTGGTTTTATATTCGCTGTCAGAAATTATTATTTTCCGAGATTCTAATTTCAATGATTTTATCCTGAGACATCATTTTATAAACACACACTAGAGAGGTTCGAGTTTCGTTCTGTTTTTACATTTTTCGAATTTTTTGGAAAGTTATAAAGTTCGAGTTTTAATTTTCAAAAATCATCTACTTTAGATTTTAAAAAATCGTCTACATTCGACTTTCGATTTTCAATAAAAATCTGCGTTCCCTCACATTTGATTTGAAACTGGGTTCTATTCGAACCCACATTACATTTCACATTACATTGAGGGCTAGGCCACACTAGCGCGTTTTTCACGCGTTTGCGCACGCGTTTGCGTTTGTGCCCACGATGTTTGCTAAAATGGACATCGCGGGAACACGAAAATTCCCCGCGATTTCCGATGCGCATGCGATTGTGCGTCCGTTCGCGTTTTGGTAGCGCAATATGGCAAAAACGATTCCTGTGCGTTCCAGTGTGGCCTCACCCTAACACACACGCACACACGTTTGCATGAGCTTTAATGATTGGTTGTTAACAAATCTATTAATAAAATAAAATAGCACGAGCAAATGTTTGGTCCATAGAGTTCCTGTATGATTCTATTGCTGAGATGTGATCTGTTAATTCACCCACACACGTTCCGAGCCGGACTGGACACACATTGCACAGATCTGGTTATTACAGGGCTTTTGTCATCTATGTTATTGCCTCCCTGTCCCCCTACAATATGGAACTCACGCAGGCCCAGCAGGGTGTCAGTGATATGACATCAAATATAAACAATCATTATATAATCAACCCGCCACACAGAGACACAATCTCCATCTGCTCTATGCGGACAGATTGTGTGTTATTGTAAACGACTGAACGAAAATACATGAAAAAATAGATCCCTCGTGGGACTGCAGGACATTTCATTTATTTCACATGTAGAAAAATGAGAAGGAACACTGGGTAACTGGGGCAGATCTTGCATCATAGCCTGAAACACCACTACAGTGACATCATAACGCTGTCATGCTAAATGCCTGGTCCATCCCTTCCTACTGGTTTGAAAATAGAACCTATCTAGATAGTTTTTCATATTATCACATATTGAATTGTTGCTACAGTCTCAGAGATGGCCGATCTATATGGAAAGTTTAAAAGTTTGAAAACGGAGCCATTAAAGTCAATGGGAGTCAAATAGTTCGAAAAGTTCTAATGAAATACAATTAAAATATCAATGGTAACTTAATGTAAATGGCTGTGGGACCTGGGAAATGGTCTGGGAAACACGTTTGAATATCCAGGACTTATGAAAACTCGATTTTACTCTCACGCGTGTTACTTTCGTGCTCTCGCGTTCGAACATTCGCTAATTATCCCATATTTACTCGCGTATTGGTATAATAGACATTTTACTCAACGGATTCGATATTCGATATTTACTCACGTATTGGTATAATAAACATTTCACTTGTGGATTCGATATTCGATATTACTCACTCACGTATTGGTATAATAGACATTTTACTCCACGGATCGATATTCGATATTTCTCACGTATTGGTATAATAGACATTTCACTTGTGGATTCGATATTCGATATTTACTCACGTATTGGTATAATAGACATTTTACTCACGGATTCGATATTCGATATTTACTCACGTATTGGTATAATAGACATTTCACTTGTGGATTCGATAATTCGATATTTACTCGTGTATTGGTATAATAGACATTTCACTTGTGGATTCGATAATTCGATATTTACTCGCGTATTGGTATAATAGACATTTTACTCGTGGATTTGCTAATTCGTTTCCCAAAAATGCGGCAATCTCCAACGCATGCAAGATCTTTTCTATTTTTTGCTTTATTTCTCCTTTAGGATAACTCACTAATAATAGTTATTAAGAATTCAAAAATAGTCTAAATAATAAAATGGGTTTCCTGGCTGGGGCTGTAATTAAATAGACAATATTAGCTGGGAAAATAGTATCCATTAATATCCAATAGTATCCATTAGTATCCAATAGTATCCAATAGTATCCATTAGTATCCAATAGTATCCATTAGTATCCAATAGTATCCATTAGTATTCAATAGTATCCATTAGTATCCAATAGTATCCATTAGTATCCAATAGTATCCATTAGTATCCATTTACAAGAGTTGTTTTGGCATCTATCGCCGGTTCTACACAGCAGTGAGAATTAAATTTGCTCCCGAGGACATCTTGTAGATGTATTTTGGAGATAATTGATATTTATTAGCGTGTTGGTAATTTTAGGTTTTTTGTTCTTTGATGATAGGTATAAATCACGTCCAACACAGTCACAGTGAGGGTGTTTGTATCTATTATGGTTTTCCTGTAAGTAGAGGCAATGTTTGCTACCTTCCCGCAGAGAGATATTAAGATAGATTGGAGTGACTTGTTTGTCCCATACAAGGCACTGTTTAATTATTGTGCTATTATGCTAATGCATGCAAATTTAGAAATGCTTTGCCTTGGCTGAGAGTGCAATGTACATGTACAAAAAAAATAGGATTAAAGTGCAAATCCTGTGTACAAATGGGATTATTTCATTACTAAGTGGACTCCGATGGTGCAGGTGTCCGCTGTAAGAGATAAACAACATTATCGGAAGATGAAGGGGAATAAAAGATAAAATTAAACCAAGGTTTCTTATTCCTGCTGTGTCGGAATCAGGGACAAGGATACGATGTACTGATATCAAGTCTGCACTTTGAGTGCAAGCTCATTGGGACAGATTCAAAAAGGGGGCTTATATAATAAGAGATAATGAATTCTTAAGCTGAGTACACACCAGGAGATTTTATGCCCCACCCGACCGGATGAAGCGATGCCCCAAAAATGTGATGGTGTGTCTTCATTTGCAGCAATCAAGCAGGTGTCAACACACATTTTCTAATCAGTGAATTTGATGGATTTTTCCAAAAAACACGGTTTATTGGTATCAAGGGTTAAATTAAAGGACCATTTATGGAAATTCTGAAGCGGATCTGTAGCACTTGTGGATTTTGATATGTATCTGGGCAAGATGCTACAATTACTGTAGTGTGAGGCTTGAGTAGTAGAAATGGCAACTAATAATTCATTAGTTAAATTCTAGGTTAAATCTTTATGGGACACTCTCTAAAACTGATAGGTAGATAGATAGATAGATAGATAGATAATAGATAGATAGATTGATAATAGATGATAGATGGATGGATAGATAGATAGATAGATAGATAGATAGATAGATAGATAGATAGATGACATATAGATTGATAGATAGATAGATAGATAGATAGATAGATAGATAGATTAGAAAGATGATAGATAGATAGATAGATAGATAATAGATTGATGATAGACAGATAGATAGATAGATAGATAGATAGATAGATAGATAGATAGATTAGATAGATGGTAGATAGATAGATATTAGATAGATTGATAATAGATGATAGATAGATAGATAGATAGATAGATAGATAGACAGACAGATGATAGATAGATAGATAGATAGATAGATAGATAGATAGATAGATAGATAGATAGACGGATAAATAGATAGATAATAGATTGATGATAGACAGATAGATGATAGACAGATAGATAGATAGATAGATAGACAGATAGATGACATAGAGATAGATAGATAGATAGATAGATAGATAGATAGATGGATAGATAGATAGATAGATAGATCGATAGATAGATGGATAAACGGATAGATAGATAGATAGACGGATAGATAGATAGATGATAGATGGATAGATAGATAGATAGATAGATAGATGGATAGATAGACGGATAGATAGATGTATAGATAGATAGATAGATAGATAGATAGATAGACAGATAGCTAGCTAGATAGACAGACAGACAGACAGACAGATAGATAGATAGATGGATAGATATATTTGTATATAAAAAATTGCCGTGTCCTATCTGCCTTTTCTATGAGAAGACAATCAGAATGAGCTAAACCTTTCATGGTTATTGACATCCAATACTCTTTCTTCTCTTTATCATTTAATGAACTGATTAGACCCATTGTAAGTCTGCACACCCTGATGAATGTTTTCTTTTTTTCTTTTTTTTTTACATTTTAGGTTCACAGGTTAAGAGTTTCACATCTTTATGGTTCTTATCTGAACCGACAGATACTGTTACCATGCGAGGAGGTAACATTGTCCTCAACTGCTCGGCCCAGTCTGATCAGGGTGCACCAGTAATCAAATGGAAGAAAGATGGGGCTTATCTGAATCTGGCAATAGATGATAGAAGACAACAACTTCCTGGTGGGACTCTACTGATACAGAATGTGCTCCACTCGAGACATCACCGTCCAGATGAAGGTGTCTATCAGTGTGAGGCTTCCATGGATGGTATAGGAGCTATAGTGAGCAGGACAGCTAAAGTGCTAGTTGCAGGTAAGAAATATTTCCTTTGTTGCATTGATGGAAAAATTATGGAATGATGTTGTACAGTTTTAATGAGATGGTAAAAAAAATGTCTGCATAGGGGGTGATGTGGTAAAACTTTAGGGAAAGGTCATGACCAACTCTTTGTACTGTTTTCCTGTCAATCCTTTATAGGTTGGTCAACCTTGTTTTTTTAAAGCCAAAAGTTGTGAAATTCACCTAAATGAATGTGTGTTTGGGGGTGGGCTGGGTGTTTAGAAACGTTATTGGGTGAATTTAGCAGATTGGGGACATGGTGCAAATTATCCTGATTTTCCAATAACAAATGCATGGAATGTCAAGTGAATACATTTTGGAATTTTTAGAAAAAGACAATCAGGAATTGTCAGCCATACAAGGAGCAAAGACTCCATGAATTTTACCCCAGGCTGGATTGGTCAGCCATGTTCTTGTGAATTTACATGTCACTCGTATGACCGCAGTTTATAGAATTGGCAGGCAAAGGATACTTTGAATTTAGTTCAGTAACAATAAGAAACGTTACATAAGACTAAATTAGCCAATATCCATTATCCAACACTGTTGTAGGATGGCTTTGTACACTCATTAATTTAACTGTTTTACATTAAGGCAGAATTTGCCTATTTATAAAAACTCAACGTGTTTCGGCGAAATATCATTGTTTTGCAAAATAAACACTAAAATATTAATAATCACCTTGAAAATAGATCTTTCCCTCGCTAGCTCACTGCTAGCTTACTGCTAGCTCACTGCTAGCTCACTAGCTACTTACTTACTTACTGTTTCCTAGATCAGCAGAAATTCAGAAATGAGAGTTGATTGAACGAGGCAAGAGAAGTAGGGAAACCCAGGAATAGCTTTTTATGAAAAGCACAAAGAAATGGGAATATGGAGAAGGTGGTAGGGAGAGAACAGGGGAGGTGTAATTGATTGGCGACGTGGGCATATAAGGTGGAAAGCAAGAGAACAGAATTTAGAAGATCCAGTCTGAGGTCGACAGTTTGTAAACTTTTATTATAGGCAACAGATATTTAGGGGCTGATGCAATATCAGCCATTTTTGTGCAAAACTCACCCTAACCCTATGTAATATCTGGTTAGCATGGGGTTTGCTGTAATTTCCCGCTGGCTGCGCCCTTTCTAACATTTTTGGGAAATTGCACGGCGTAGCCTATGTAGTAATTAGAGATGGAACCAAAACTGAACTCGAACCCAAGTTCGACCCAAACTTTATGAGTTCGGACAAACTCAAACTATTCAAACTAATTCCCGTTCAAACTAGTTCGTTTTTCCGGACTCGCAATTTTCGATAATTATCGAATTATTATGTACTTTCGATAATTGCTCGTGTTTTAGAAGTGTTTATTTCTAAAAACTTTTACTGAAGTTCGAAATTTCAAAAACGGACCAAACTTTCTATAGTTCGGCCATCTGTTGTAGTAATGTCTTAGTTAAGATTAGCACCCAATTTTACGCTGATCTTAATGCCATTACTACAGTGACTTACAGGGCCGATATAGTACTAAAAAACTTACCTGACCGGCAATGCTGTAAGTCTCGCAAGTTTAAAGCATTGTGGGATCCCCGGCAGGAAAGATGTAACTTTTTTAGTACTACATTGGCCTGTTAGCATCTTCAGATGCTCTTGTCATGCAATGAAACTTAATGCTAGTTTATTTTGGAAACCTACTGCTTTGAGATACATCTTCTAATTCCTTTATACCCCTGGGCTAAAGAACCCATCTTCATATCCAGACTTCCAATGATTGATATCTGAGGTTACACCACAACAAGAAATAAAAAAGACAAGGACTTGAGAAGATTGATTCTTGTTAAATATAATCTGAAACAGCTACAGGGAAGAGTTTAGTTGATGAGTTGTCCTCCTCCACTTGTGTACAATGACTACATCCATAAAAAGACTCAATTACAAGAACTAAACATCTAAAAATGAGAAACTTTACAGCAAATGTCAATGACCCCATTGTGTGCCCCTCAGGCTGATATCTGATTGGCTGGGGGTACTTGATGGATTGTATCTTAGACATGAACTTCTCATATCATTGGTTGCAGTTTATGTAAGCTGACATTAGTCGCATATCATGCTGTGTGTTTTTTTATGGAATAGCTTAAACGACTATTGTATAAAACTGGAGAAAAACTCAATAAATTGTTAGATTAAAAGGTCTGAAACTGCATTTAAAAGCAGTTTCTCTGTGAAGATTGTTTGACATCGATGTTGACTAGGGGACTGGCTGGCAAGCTAATGGGCGGACTGTAATTCTGTAATGCAGAATGGCTACTGTAATTCATACAACAGAACAATATAAAGCACTGTCTATCTGTCCCTACTCAACTGTCTTTTAAACTCGCTACAACACTGTTTACAAAGAAGGCAAAATTCAAAAAAAGAACAGTTTTTATCAAGAGTATCAAAAAATTTCGTGTGACGTAATTTTATATGTGCATTGTTATGTGACATCATATGCCACAGCCATGACTGATTGCTGTACCCGAGAGAACTGGCAAGAAAAGAACAAGGATTAGAAAAAAGAGCTCACTCCAGGAATGTCTATAAACCATATAAGAATTGCAGTCTTTTGGTGTGTGTGCACGCTTAGTCTACATGTAGATTTTAGGTTGGGGGCTTGGGCATGCCTCGTATAAACCTCTTTTCTCCATTTTTCCTATGTCGTTCCATACTTCCATGGTGTTTGAGGGTTTTTGAGGGTTCAAAGACATTGCTGCTTTTAGTAAATCATTACCTTTCTCTTCTGTCTGACCTAATGGCAAAGCAAAGAGGAGTAGTTCATTATGCAAAGTTCATTATCTTTCACCAAACGAGTGCGAAATAAATATACCCTACGTAAAAGGCTGTAGATAATTTCAAAAATGAAATGAATATGAATTGACCGCAACTGTCAACTCGACTACCCCTTAAATGCAATTTCAACACAAGCAATTAAACACACATCTGATAGAAACAAATCCATACATATCTATCTTAAGGCAAATTTTGCTGGTTGACAGATCAACTAAGGTTTATAATCCATTTAAAATACAATACCCAATCAGTTTTTTGAGTTAACCCATTCATTCGGTCTATTTGTGACAAAGGTCATTGTGGCCTTAATATCCTTCTCCACTAATTTACTGACTCTTTAGACACAATCTTGACCATTTGTAGTATGCAAATCCTTCTTCCAATTGGTTTAGACCAAATGTATTTGGTTGATTGAAAATCTTTACTTAAATAGCCCATTGCCTGTTCTTTTGGTTGAATTTGATGACTGGTTGGTTAGACAGCCACATGTAACTATAGCATTGGTACTGTAGAGAGTAGGGGTGTACGTACATTTCGGCATGATCCTGGTCTTGGGACGGGACTACTGGTTTTGTTAAAGTTTCATCAGTCGAAAATATCAACCAAATTGAGCTGACAAAATCTCTGCCACAGAATTGAAGGTTTCGACTGCTGAAATTCCTCTGTAGAGGGAAATGTTCATCTTTTCTGGGGTTCAGACAGGTGCTTGTACTTTGGGAATTCAGAAATGTACCTATTATGGAGCCCTATTATGGCGTATACCCACTCTTAATCCCACCCACATTATGTTTTAAGCCCCCCTCCCCCCTATTAGATTTGTGAAGACACTTTACAGGCCACCCTGTCTAATTCTATGTCAATATTTTGTTCTATGTTGGAAACAATAAAAATATATATTAAATAGGAGCCATCAGGTGTTAACTGCTGCCCCATCGATAACAAAATAGGTTCTACAGAGGGTTAACTGTTACAGAAAGGCATGTTCAATGGTAGGCTACGCTAAACGGCATCTTCAGTGACACATGAAAATCATGAGTGGATTTTAGCCAACGTCCGTTAGTCAGTAATTGTGGATGTGTCATTTCCCTGCACAGTCTGTCCTTGGATGCAATTTAACCTCCAGTGCGGCTTCGACCTCTTCTATTCGAAATCTATATGTGTTTCAGAGGTTAGATTTAATAGGATGGCAGAGTTGTTTACAGTCCTGGAATGCTAACCTTTTCAGAGATGCACAGGGAATATAAAAAAGGTTTCGCTGACAGGGAAAAATGTGAAAAGCAAAAAGAAAGGTAAAAAAAATTCTGCCAAAACATTACAATAAAAAATTCTGGTTTTTTTTCAGTTTACTGATTTGAAAAGAGGGACATTATACAAAACACTAATCAACAATCTCTCTGGCTCCTCCCACAGTCAGTGTCGTTGACAATCCTATCTGAGCAACCTAGCAAAGGTGCAAGATAGCTGTTTGTCATTCATGACTACAGAGTCCCTTTAATAACTCTTAAAATGTATTTTCATACCTTTATGTTGTTCAATAGGATTTTCATAAGTGGATTACTATAGGGTCCTTTGAGACAGTAGCTCGGGCACCCAAATCCAGCAAAGCCTCATGAGAGTGCCCCCAAAGACCACCCTAAAATGTGTCCTGTCAATCAAAACCTAAACCCATCTAGATGACATAATTGCACGAATCTTTAGGTTTCAGTCAACAACCTTCTCATTGGATGCCTTACATTTAAGGGAAATCCAAATGGTTTGGAAACGGCCCTTTTCCCCATACAGCCCAGAGTTTGACTATTTTTTACTTATAAGGATGGGGTCTTCTTTATACAGCTGGTGGTTAAACCTTTTATGCCAGTTTTCACAAATAGTGGGCCATTTTAGGACTGCGCATCTCTGCATTCGACAAAATTGACTAGGCCAATCAAAACCTTTCCAGTGTACCTCATCCTGTTTGGAGCTTAGAACCTTTAGCTGTATCTGCAGTTTGGCCAGGGGATTGTTTTCCTGCTCTCATGGAGATAATTTGGACTCCAGTGGCTTCATTAAGATCACCTGACAATAGTGAACAGATGGAGTGTATTTCCAATGGGATTTCAGCAAAAATAGAAGTGCTTAGAAGACCAGGTTAATGCAGCTGCTTTCCAGTAAAGACAGAAACATTCCATTATTACGGCCACACCTGTGTTATTATGTAAATCAACTTGTCCAGAAATTCAGAAGAATCTTTAAAGGGCATGTCCACCCCAAAATTTAACTTTTGATATGTGGTAGGGCATGCTCCCCCAGCCCCAACCGCATTAATATAATTGTTAGAAAGTCCCCCGATTCTTACTTACCTGCCCTCTCTCTCCTGGTGCAGTGTTCAGGCCCTCTGCTTGCATGGAATTGAAAGCAGGGGGCGGGACCGGCAGCCGCGTCCGTGATTGGCTGAGAGGCAGGGAGGGCTGCACTGAGCATGCCTCAACCTTGATGAGGTTGAGGAAGTCTCAGGCACAGCATGAGTCACACACTGCTCCTACACAGCAGTTTCCTGGACTTTGGAGGGGCACAGCAGGGGAACTATTTTGAGCAGGAATGTAAGGTAAGGCTTGTTTTAAACTACTTGATGTGGCCAGTAAGGGGTTAAATTTTAGTTTTGGGGGTGGACATGCCCTTTAAAAGTTTGTTTTTATGGTTTGTCAGTGATAAATACAATGATGCATTCTCTATCTATCTAAGGGTTTGTTTTGTGATGCCACACTAGAGAATTCCTGGCTCTCCAACCGTTGAGAACAACAGAATGCTGGGAATTGTAGTGCATCAGCAAGAGAAAGTCAAAAGCTTTCTAACCCTCCATTGACTATTTCCTCTAGGAGGCCCTAAGCAGAACATGTGCTTTTTGGAGTGGGGGAATCCAGTTCAATGTTAAGATATCCAAAGAGCCGCTCACCAGTTGAGCCCTTTGAGGGCTAAAATCTTTCACTACAGACAGACTTTGGAGAGGGAGATACAAAGTATCTATTTGGATAGACCTTCATTCCTTCCTTGGTGTAGCTCACTGAGCATGCTGGTCCCACTGGTATTGGAGAACAAGTCAGTACTGAAGTAACATAACAGTATCTTTGGAAACATCATTTTAAAATTAAAACCCATAACATTTTGTATTTCCATCTTTTTCTCTGAGACGATAGCAAGGACCAGGCACTGGATCTTTGTTTTTCTTTCAGCATTGTAAAAACCACAATGAATTCATGGCTACGTGTCAAATCGTCTGCTGTACTAAGCCAAGACCTTGCAACTGCCACACGAAACCCCCCCCCCCCCCACCTCCTGTTCTTTCGTTGCTGCATTCCTTACCAGTTCATATTTACCAGTAATTTACCCAACATCTACAGAATACAGTCAAACTGCTGTCGTTTCCCCCCTTGACCTGCTCACTGTGAACAAGTTGCTCTATATAGAGACGATGTGGCCTGCTGCCCTGTTCATTCAGACTTTCCTTGATTAAAATGTGAAATTGTTTGTTCTTTGGGGCTACACTGGACTTCTGAAAGCAAATACAGTTCTATGTTTCGTATTAGAAAAACTCACAAACAATGCAGATACTATCGGGGGAATTTACCGAGAGCCACTGGACACCTTTATGGAGTTAATGTCTTGTAAACCGATTCAATATCTAACCATTCATTGCCCTGGCTTTGCGGGTATTGCAATAGACATGCATGCAGCGTGCCCAACCCATTCATTACACGTTTGCGCTAGTTTGTGCGCGACTATTTAACACTAGCTAACAGCTGGCATTAAAGTGGTGCATTTAATGGGTAAATCTCCCTGATTGTAAAATGTCTGAATTCCAGGTAATGAAACCTAAATAATATTTATTCAGAGATTCCACATTAGATCTTTGGTGGCTAAAGGTTCTTATCATTGTCTCTTGGTTTTGCATTTTATTCCTATTGATGTGATTATGATAAAAATTAGAAGTTTCTTCCTTTGGTCCCTGGGGGCTCAGACAGAGAAGGGACTGTAGAATAAGCTTTGTCTGTTAAATGAACCTTCCTTCACATGCATCGAAGGTAAAAGTCTCCTTTACATGCCAGCTATCTGACTGCCCAACTGTAGAAATCAATAGAAATCTTCATTACTAATTGCAGATAGAATGTAAGACGAGAAGATGAAATAATTCATTTTTGATGAAAAGCTCCTTCAGGAAATTATTAAATATGGCTTCTTTCCACCAGCTGACCTTCAGAGTCAGGCTGAGCTCCTTATTACCCTAGGTTAGACATCCATCAGACAGGAAAATCAATTTTAATTGCGAAACTTGTGATTTAGAAAGCGAAAGTGTCCTATCGAAAACAATAAACAGGGTTTACTCTTCATTAGCTCCTTCCAAAAGTGGGTCATGAAGCAGCAGTCACAATGGGAAAGTCAACCAACGAGAGTGGAAGATTAACAAATATCTTCGATATCTAGAGATGGCTTGTCTAATGTTCCAATAAATGGTTCTTATATTAGGGAAAGGCAGAATATTTGTCCCCACTTTTTAACTGCCCCAAATACTACGATTTAAAACGTTATCATGAGATTTAGTACATCGCATGATTGTGGTCAGGTTAGCAGGGTATTGGGTTTACTACGGTAAGTATTTAGAAATTTTTTGAAACAACCCCCCCCAAAGAACCGCACTCCTTGTGTAAATACCATGACATGGGACATAGTAGTGGATTTGATTAGCAAACAGACAAATGACATAATAAAACTAATAACTTTATTAAATACCTATTAAAAAAACATTCACCCACCAGCCTTAACACTAGTACAGATGGCTGGATCGTGGATCCTAACCCAGTTTTGGGTTCAAGGATTTCCGAACTTTCGAGTTTTTTGAGGATTACTGAAACCGGACCATTTCCCAGAACCATTTGCAGTAAGTTACCACTGCTATTTAAACCATTATTTTAGGCGTAAATTTCCGAATTTTTTTCCCCATTGACTTAATGGCGGATTTTTGGATTTTTTCGTAAATCCGTGAATCTTCGAGCGGATTGGATTTTCTAAAGTTCTGCCATCTCTAATTACTAAATTTGCAAGTCTCCACACCTATAAGGTTAAAAACAGTAGTAATAATAATTTGGATCAAACAACTTCTGGGAAGGCTGTTTCAGCCGATAACTGTCTCGTGTATGGGCACTTTATCGGCCGAAATGTCCTCACTTTCTGAGATCCGCCCAACCAGTCGGGCAATGATCCCTGACCGAATGGCCATTGCGCCCGATAAAGTGCCCATACACGTTGCCATTATCATCTGGAATGACCGTACACGACATGCGTCGCACATGTGTACCAATATTTAGTATCCTATATTGTCTGCAAGATTCCTGGGTTTAAATGGAACCCCAATGCATTGTAAAAAAGCAAAAAATGCAAAATACTGACACTATGAAACAATTCTACTGTGGCGGTTTTCATGTCAGATAAGGACATGGCCATCAGAGATGGATTAATATCATGTGGGGCCCTAGGCAGGGCCATAATTTAGGACCCCTTTTATATTAAATATATTGTATAGACTATAATTGTTACTGCTTTTGCAGCTGGGCCCCCAGAAGTTTCCTGGGCCCTAGGCAGTTGCCTAGGGTTGCCTTGTGGATAATCCTGCTCTGATGGCAGTTAGCATATCGATAACAGAGCTGGTAGTAATTACTGGTACTATCAATGTGTAGCTTATCGATAACAGAGCTGGTAGTAATAACTTGTACTATCAATGTGTAGCTTTACGATACCAGAGCGGGTAGTAATAACTGGTACTATCAATGTGTAGCTTATCGATAACAGAGCTGGTAGTAATAACTGGTACTATCAATGTGTAGCTTATCGATAACAGAGCTAGTAGTAATAACTGGTACTATCAATGTGTAGCTTATCGATAACAGAGCTGGTAGTAATTACTGGTACTATCAATGTGTAGCTTATCGATAACAGAGCTGTTAGTAATAACTGGTACCATCAATGTGTAGCTTATCGATAAGAGAGCTGGTAGTAATAACTGGTACCATCAATGTGTAGCTTATCGATAACAGAGCTGGTAGCAATAACTGGTACCACAATGTGTAGCTTATCGATAAGAGAGCTGGTAGTAATAACTGGTACCATCAATGTGTAGCTTATCGATAAGAGAGCTGGTAGTAATACTGGTACCATCAATGTAGCTTATCGATAACAGCAGGTAGTAATAACTGGTACCATCAATGTGTACTTATCGATAAGAGAGCTGGTAGTAATAACTGGTACCATCAATGTGTAGCTTATCGATAACAGAGCTGGTAGCAATAACTGGTACCATCATGTGTAGCTTATCGATACAAGAGCTGGTAGTAAATAACTGGTACCATCAATGTGTAGCTTATCGATAACAGAGCTGGTAGTAATAACTGGTACTATCAATGTGTAGCTTATCGATAACAGAGCTGGTAGTAATAACTGGTACTATCAATGTGTAGCTTATCGATAACAGAGCTGGTAGTAATAACTGGTACCATCAATGTGTAGCTTATCGATAACAGAGCTGGTAGTAATAACTGGTACCATCAATGTGTAGCTTATCGATAACAAGCAGGTAGTAATAACTGGAACTATCAATGTGTAGCTTATCGATAACAGAGCTGGTAGTAATAACTGGTACCATCAATGTGTAGCTTATCGATAACAGAGCTGATAGTAATAACTGGTACTATCAATGTGTAGCTTTTCGATAACAGAGCTGGTAGTAATAACTGGTACCATCAATGTGTAGCTTATCGATAACAGAGCTGGTATAATACTGGTACCATCAATGTGTAGCTTATCGATAACAAGCAGGTAGTAATAACTGGTACCATCAATGTGTAGCTTATCGATAACAGAGCTGGTAGTAATAACTGGTACCATCAATGTGTAGCTTATCGATAACAGAGCTGGTAGTAATAACTGGTACCATCAATGTGTAGCTTATCGATAACAGAGCAGGTAGTAATAACTGGTACCATCAGTGTGCAGCTTATCGATAACAGAGCTGGTAGTAATAACTGGTACTATCAATGTGTAGCTTATCGATAACAGAGCTGGTAGTAATAACTGGTACATAAATGTGTAGCTTATCGATAACAGAGCTGGTAGTAATAACTGGTACTATCAATGTGTAGCTTATCGATAACAGCTGGTAGTAATAACTGGTACAATCAACGTGTAGCTTATCGTAACAGAGCTGGTAGTAATAACTGGTACTATCAATGTGTAGCTTATCGTAACAAGCTGTAGTAATAACTGTACTATCAACGTGTAGCTTATCGATAACAGAGCTGGTATATATACTGGTACTATCAACGTGTAGCTTATCGATAACAGAGCTGGTAGTAATAACTGTACTATCAATGTGTAGCTTATCGATAACAGACAGTAGTAATAACTGGTACTATCAATGGGTAGCTATCGATAACAGAGCTGGTAGTTTAACTGGTACTATCAATGTGTAGCTTATCGATAACAGTGCTGGTAGTAATAACTGGTACTATCAATGTGTAGCTTATTGATAACAGAGCTGGTAGTAATAACTAGTACTATCAATGTGTAGCTTATTGATAACAGAGCGGTATATAACTGGTACTATCAACGTGTAGCTTATCGATAACAGAGCTGGTAGTAATAACTGTTACTATCAATGTGTAGCTTATCGAACAGAGCTGGTAGTAATAACTGGTACTATCAATTGTGTAGCTTATCGATAACAGAGCTGGTAGTAATAACTGGTACCATCAATGTGTAGCTTATCGATAACAGAGCTGGTAGTAATAACTGGTACTATCAATGTGTAGCTTATCGATAACAGAGCTGGTAGTAATAACTGGTACTATCAACGTGTAGCTTATCGATAACAGAGCTGGTAGTAATAACTGGTACTATCAATGTGTAGCTTATCGATAACAGAGCAGGTAGTAATAACTGGTACTATCAACTGTAGCTTATCGATAACAGAGGCTGGTAGTATAACTGGTACTATCAACGTGTAGCTTATCGATAACAGAGCTGGTAGTAATACTTGTACTATCAATGTGTAGCTTATCGATAACAGAGCAGGTAGTAATAACTGTACTATCAATGTGTAGCTTATCGATAACAGAGCTGGTAGTAATAACTGGTACTATCAATGTGTAGCTTATCGATAACAGTGCTGGTAGTAATAACTGGTACTATCAATGTGTAGCTTATTGATAACAGAGCTGGTAGTAATAACTAGTACTATCAATGTGTAGCTTATTGATAACAGAGCAGGTAGTAATAACTGGTACTATCAACGTGTAGCTTATCGATAACAGAGCTGGTAGTAATAACTAGTACTATCAATGTGTAGCTTATCGATAACAGAGCTGGTAGTAATAACTGGTACTATCAATGTGTAGCTTATCGATAACAGAGCTGGTAGTAATAACTGGTACTATCAATGTGTAGCTTATTGATAACAGAGCTGATAGTAATAACTGGTACTATCAATGTGTAGCTTATCGATAACAGAGCTGGTAGTAATAACTGGTACTATCAACGTGTAGCTTATCGATAACAGAGCTGGTAGTAATAACTGGTACTATCAATGTGTAGCTTATCGATAACAGAGCTGGTAGTAATACCATTAACGTGTAGGGTTGGGGCATATTTATTATGTTGCAGTATTACATTTTTACCTTAAAATACCAACCACTGTTCATAATCCCAATACACCCGGCTATCTAGGGACTGCAGAGATAAAAAAAACCTGCATTCTGTTGTCTATTTGGATTCCTGGGCTGGATTTTCCCAAGAATAAGTAACACACGAGACAGAGGCCCAGTTTAAAGAGGGCAGATCTGTAGATAATGATGTTTCCGTAGATTAAATAGAATAACAAATGACGAGGATATTTTCTGAACGAGTAAAAAAGTTCCGTTTCGTCTAGAAATAAAAGAGGCTTTAAAATAATCCAACATTTTGTAATATCCGTCAGTTCCGTGTTTAGCTTTACAAGGCACTGAATAGAAGGTCTCGGGGGGGACAGACATGTCACTAACTCCTGAATAAAAAAAAACAACAGGAACTTATTGTTGTGCTGCTAAAGCCGTAGAAGAATAGGTGGCTTTAAAAAAAAAAAATACCCAGAATGCTTTCAACAGACTCTGGGGCACTGTCCTGTACTATTGTGGTAAGATTGGCAGATAATGGTGCCAGCTCAAGCTGTAGAGCATTTTACTTACAGGACATGAATTATTAAGACCACAGTCAGGAGCAAAGAAAACTGAATGTTATTATTACATGTAGATGCCAGCTTACCTGACGAAATACAGATTAATCGATAAGGGCCATCGATAAGGGCCATGTAACTGTGTCTTGCATTACTAGACATCAGATTCCTTTACTTTGTATCTTCTTGTACCTCAAACACTAGGGCATATTTAAAAGGTTCGTTAACTTTTCACGGCCGTTTTCGCGGACATTAACGCATAATCGCGTTTACCGCGATTTATAAAAGTCCGAAAACGGCAGCAAAAAGTTAACGAAGCGTTAACCTTTCACGGCGATACTTACCTGTCCGCCGCTTCTATTTATAAAGCGGCGTTACTGGTTTCGCTCGGCTAGTATCGGGTTTTATACTTCGCCCACCTTGAAGGTGGCGAAGTCAGCCGATACTAACCTCCCGCGGCGGATGGGCGCAACCCGCGGCGGGTGGTCGCACCGCCCCGGGAACACGCCCACCCCGCCCACACACCCCCGCGCGGCGGCTTCCAGCAGCTCCTCCCAACCGTTCCCCACTCGCGGCAATCTCGGAACAGGAGGCTAGGAGGGGCTGCGGGAAGGGGCCGCAGCAGGTGGTCGCGACCACCCCCGCGCACCCCCTCCCCGGCAACCCCTCCAACCCCCCGCCCCGGCCGCTCCCGGGGAGGGGAAGGGAGGGAGCCGCTGGGAGGGGTGGAGGCTCCCTCCAGCGGGGCCCTGAGAAGCCTTTTGGGGCTTAGGGGGTCCCGCAGCTCGAACCGGGACCCCCCCTCCCCGGCCCTTATAAGGGCCCTTGCGGCACTGACAGGTGCCTTTGCGGGGGTCCCGCAGCTCGAACCGGGACCCCCAGTGCGGCTCTTAAAGAGCCCTTGGGCGGCGTCTTCTTTCTTCCAGTCCCGGCGACACCAGCTCCGCCAAGGCCGCCGCCCCCCAGAGGTACCCCTGCGGCCGCCAGGGGTACCCCCCGGCGGCGCCGGCGACCTCAACGAGGCCGATATTGCCGGCGTCTTGATCCGACGCGACGTCTTCGGGCTGGCGACACCAACCCCACTCAGGCACAGCGGAGCCGATGTTCAGCCGCTTCTTTCTTCTTTCTTCAGCCATCTACTGCGATGGCATGCTGAGTCCGCGGCGGAAAGCTCCTCTTTATATAGGTTTGCAGAAATCCATAATCCGTTTCTGATTGGTCAATTTTTAATACTTGCTTTACATTAACCAATCAGATTTAAGAACTTTCCAGAAATCTGATTGGTTAATGTAAAGCAAGTATTAAAAATTGACCAATCAGAAACGGATTATGGATTTCTGCAAACCTATATAAAGAGGAGCTTTCCGCCGCGGAACTCAGATGCCATCGCAGTAGATGGCTGAAGAAAGAAGCGGCTGGCAACATCGGCTCCGCTGAGGCCGGCGGTGCCAGCGGGCTCACTGGCGGCCGCAGTGAGTCTGCCTGGCATCGGCGACCTGAGTGGGGTTGGTGTCGCCAGCCCGAAGACGTCGCGTCGGATCAAGACGCTGGCAACATCAGCCTCGTTAAGGTCGCCGGCGCCCGCCGGGGGTACCCCTGGCGGCCGCAGGGGTACCTCTCGGGGGTCGGCGGCCTCGGCGGAGCTGGTGTCGCCGGGACTGGAAGAAAGAAGACGCCGCCCAAGGGCTCTTTTAAGAGCCGCACTGGGGGTCCCGGTTCGAGCTGCGGGACCCCCTAAGCCCCAAAAGGCCCTTCTCAGGGCCCCGCTGGAGGGTGCCTCCACCCCTCAGCGCTCCTCCCTTCCCCTCCCCGGGAGCGGCCGGGGTGGGGGGCTTGGAGGGGTTGCCGGGGAGGGGGTGTGCGGCGGGTGGTCGCGACCACCTGCTGCAGCCCCTTCCCGGCAGCCCCTCCTAGCCTCCCGTTCCGAGATTGCCGCGAGCGGGGAACGGGTTGGGAGGGGCTGCTAGGAAGCGGCCGCGGGGTGGGCTTATGCCCCGCCCCCTTAGGAGAGGCGTCGGGAAGGGATTTTAAGTCCCTTCGCGGCGATACTATACAGTATCGCCGCAAAGGGGCTTAAAATTACCGCAGCACATCGCGCCCGCGATACATATCGCGGGAATAGCGCTCGCCGTTATAAAAACGGTGATAGCGCTATTTTCGCGGCCGCGATGTGCGGCTGTAATTTTTAGGCGCTATTATCGTTGCTCTATAAATATGCCCCTTAGTCCTTATGGCTGGTCCTTCTAGGCAGAGATGAGAGAAGACAGATGGAAGAATGAATGAAAATGTAAAAAATATATTTACGTGAAGGTAAGTGTGTGATCCAGCTCCATGGCTTGTTGCCTTGAAAATATTGGAGCTGGTGTTTCCTGCCCTTAAAGTTCCCCCCCCCTTTTTGATTTTAGTGGCTTAGAGGGGAGCTAGTTCTTTAGCAGGCTATTCGTGAAAATCTCCCTCCAGGGATGTGTTCTTGTACATTATACAAATATAAATTATACAGACAAAGAGATAAGAGAAATTATACAGACAAATAAACTAATTACGCAATTAAAAAATAAAGTGGACAATTATTCTTTTGCCACCCCCCCAATCCTCCCTGTTTGGGCCAGGCACGTTCCACCACTAGATGTGCTTCTTGCACAGATTGTCTTCCTATGGGTCAGGCTGCGGGATTGAACCAGGAAGTGGAGTAAGGTGTGTGCACGAATGTAAAGTATTATATCTCGGTTTGCATTCTTCAGGCTAACCACAGAGGTAAGGATCTAGCAGTTTGGTTACCCTGGGTACTACTGATGTGGGAAAGAAGAGGAGGGTGGAAGAGGGTATAATTGTCCTTTAAGAATGAATAGATATTATTGGAGCGGCTTGCCTTGACACATTAGGAGCAAGGACCCCGCCCCGAAAGAGCTTACTATCCCTTTGTAAAAATTGTGCAGATATGTTCTACCCATAGCTAGAAAATTATGGGTTAACTCTGGCCTCTCATATTGTTCCAAATATATATCACAAAAATAAGGGCCCCAAATGGGCTGGGATACATACAAGGATGGATGTAAACGTCCAAGTCTAGGCAGAGTTAAGGTAAAAGTCTGAGAAGGTTCTGTAATGGAGAAAGATAGTTGGGTTCTGAAAGCAAGAAAGTAGCTGGATACTGGTTACAGGTGAAAAACTAAAAACCGGATGCAGGTTAGTAACTGGATACTGGTAGTGGGAATAGGGATGGAGAGTAAAGGATTGGACCAAACCTGGATGCTGGAACTTGGCACATAGGAGCAGGACATTGGATCTGGATGCTGAAGAGTGGAACTCAGAATGGAGGCTGGATTCTGGATACAGAAAATAACAAAAACCACTATCACCAATTTTATAATATGTAATTTGAGCTATATTTGTGGCGATACTGCACTACAATATCACCGCGAATCCCAGGGCATGGGGCTGGGAGGGGCTGCTGGAAGGGGTTGCGGTGGGTTACCACCCCGCCCTCGCCCCCCCTGTGGCGAGGGCATGGTGGTAACCCACCGCAACCCCTTCCCAGCAGCCCCTCCCAGCCCCCCCCCCGCCCCATACTCTCATGTACTCTCACGATATTCTAATCTGATTGGTTAATGTAATACATATATACTAGCATTACAAAAATTGACCAATCAGAAACGGATTAGGGTTTTCTGCAAAACTATATAAAGAGGTGCACTCCGCCACGGACCTCAGATGCCATCACAGGAGATGGCTGAAGAAAGAAGCATCTGGCAACATTGGCTCTGATGAGGCCGGCGGTGCCAGTGGGCTCAATGGCAGCCGCAGTGAGCTTGCCTGGCATCAGCGACCACCAGAAGTCGCAACGGATAAAGACGCCGGCAACATCGGCTGCCGCAGGGGTACCTCTTGGGGGTTGGTGGCCTCAGCGGAGCTGGTGTCGCCGGGGCTGGAAAAAAGAAGACGCCGCCAAAGGGCTCTTTTAAGAGCCGCTCACTGGGGGTCCCGGTTCAAGCTGGGGGACCCCCACCAAAGGCAAGGGCCTTTATAAGGGCCAGGGAGGGGGGTCCCAGTTCGAGCTGCAGACCCCTTAAGCCCCAAAGGCCCTTCTCAGGGCCGCAAGGGCACTTGTAAGTGCCACAAGGGCCCTGATAGGGCCAGGGAAGGGGATCCCGGTTTGAGCTGTGGGACCCCTAAACCCCAAAGGGCTCTTGTCAGAGCCACAAGGGCACTTGTAAGTGCCGCAAAGGCCCTGATAGGGCCGGGGAGGGGGGTGCCGACTTGAGCTGCGTGACCCCTTAAGACCCAAAAGGCACTTTTCAGTACCCCCGCTGGAGGGTCCCTCCACCCCCCCAGTGGGCCCTTCCCTCCCTCTCCCCCTCCCCGTTAGAGTACCGGGCAGGGGGCTGGGAGGGGCTGCTGGGAAGGGGTCGTGGCGGGTGGTCGCATCCGTCGCGGGTGGTCGCATCCGTCGCGGGTGGCAAGGACGGGTGTACCACCCCGCCCTCGCCACGGGGTAATCAGCCCCCTGTAATCTCAGCCGTTTTCGCCACCCTCAAGGTGGTGAAGTGAAATGGGCGAGATTAGCGTGGCGCTTCTATTTATAAAGCGGCGGTAACTGTTCAAATAGGTGCGTAAAGTTAACGAGGCGTTAACTTTTCGCGCCCGCTTTCCGGCCATTTATAAATCGTGGTAATTACGATTTTGGCGAAAATGGCGGGAAAAGCGGCCGCGAAAAGATAACGCTCGTTTATAAATATGCCCCAATATCTTTATAAAAATACAAGTTAGAAGTATTGGTTAAACTATTGGATATTAGAAGCACAGCTGGAAAACATGTTTATCGGGTCCCACATGTGACTTTTATTTTTGTTCTACCTTGTCTAGAGTTTCTGCTTAGTAAATGTCTCTCTTCGAGAGAAAAGAAACTCCCAAAAATGACCCCCGTATCTTTAAAGATTTTACACATCGTTCAAAATGCTTCACCCGGAACTGGGCTTTGGCCAAAAGTACAAATGTCATTGATCGAAACTACCAAATTTTCAGCACAGAGCTGTCTAAGTTTTAACAGTCAAAAATAACTTTTGAGCTTTTGCCACAGAATTTCAGTTTCAGCATCCCACCAACCCTCTGGTTGGTGGGACCTAATCATCTGACCTAATCATCATTGACCTAATCATCATTTGACAAATCATTTTTTTTATTAAGAATGTGACGAAGTTCTGAATCAAAGCAACTGGTTCCGCTTTCGAAATTCCACTGGTCAAAGTTACAGACGGAAATACAATGCTGAACTACCTGGTTTCAACAGCCAGGAATGTTCGTAGTTTCTGTGAAGAATTTGGGTTGCAAACCAAAACTATGTTTGATACTGTTGACCCACTGACAGATTGAACCCTGATGAGTTTTTGCATCTATATTTTTTGCATTAGAAGAATAAAAAGGTAACAAATACAGTACCCAGGCCTGGATTTACAATTAGGCACAGTGAACACTGCCTAGGGGCACCTGTGGTTTAAAGGGATGGCTGTCAATCTTTCCCAAAAAAAGCTAAAATGGGTGTGGTTTGGAGGTGTGGTCTGTTATTGGGGGTAGGGTTAAGGGTGACAGATTTTTGTGCCTACAGGCTCTAAAGGTGTGAATCTGTCCTTTACAGTACCCTTGGTTTTTTGAATGCAGAACAATCTCTTTCATGTTATTTTGTAGCTTGTGTTAAAAACTTATGGGGTATATAAGCACATGTATAAGATATCTACACCCCTGGGCGTAATCTTAATAAATCATTACAAAACCGAGTGTGTATTTGGGAACTTATTGATCATTTAAAGCTGTTAGTGACCATTGTACCGATAATCACTTTTTAGGAAAGTTTATTAATTACAGAAAGAATAAAAACTCTACTTAACCATGGCATAAGTAGGAACTTCCAGTAAAACAGGTTTGACTCTATTAGGAAAATGTATTACTGTGGAAATAACGTTGCATTTAGTCCTGCAAACTTGAATGTTCCAGTGATGAGTCGCTAGGTTGCCCAGGCAGTGGTTGTAATACAGCAATAAAGTGAAGAGTGCTATTAATTAGCACATTCTCTTGCTAGCTTACAATCCATTTTTCTCACAAGTAACACTTGTCATCGGAAAACTGTTACACGTGTTAAATCCAACCAGCTTGGTAGCAGTAAATATTCTTCCCCGAGGCAATCTCCCAGGGAAACATATATACTGAAATGCTTTGATATGGCTCCTTCATGTTTTTATCCACTTTTGGAACTGTACTTACGAGGATGGATGAACAGTACAAATGAGACCGATTCTAGCTAGCAAGTAAGACACAAGTTAGAGAAGGACTAGTAGTACATGGGTTGTGTACAGCTGGTATGATGTGGATTTCATGAAGAAGCCATAGAGAATTAAAAGTTTAAATGGTTCAAATGCAGCCGAAGGCCTTCTGGGTGTCATAGACCTGTAGGGTATGTAACAAAAAGAAAAACTTTTGGTAGAAACGTTGGCATTTTATGATACGTCATCTTTATGATGTATGTGTATTCGAATGGAGGTTGAGATTTGACCATTGCTTGGAATCTTTTGCATTTCAATGGCTGATCTGTAAAACTTTATATAGAACCATGGCTTCACATTCGCAGATGAGGAATCTGTATTCAGGTTTTATGCTAAGAAATTTAACATGGCGGTCCTTAACTTCTCCAGCCACTCATGGGAGCAGGGGGTGATGAGTAGGGCATGATATGCTCCCTACTAGTGCCCACTGATTGCAAATGCCTAGTCCGAGATTCTAACCACAGTGTGAAGAGCTTTTTACATAAACACAGCAATGTAATAAAAGTTCTTATGGTTAAAAATGGCGCTAATTGTGCCCTAATCAATTAGATGATTGGATATCTTTACCGGTGCTTCAGTTTTATTTTTGGGGAATAAGAGAATCATAGACCAGTCTCTATCTCTCTGAGCACAGCATAACACAGCTCAATTGTTGATACTGCACCAGTTATTACTTTAGCACTTCCACCCTTTCCTATATATCTGTATGTTATCCACCTAAGTAGATTGTAAGCTCTAAGGGGCAGGAACCTCTTTCCTCATGTTACATGTTTCAAGCACTTGTATATTTCATGATGCTCATACTTATTTATATATTTATGTTTTTATTTACTGTCCCCCTTGTATGACTTTTTGTATTCTATATTGTACAACGCTGCATCCACTAGCGGTGCTATATAAATAAACATATACATACATACATAAGTAGTACATACATATACATACATACAGTGTTTGTATAGTTTATATAACTGTTATATAACTATAATTATATATAACTGTTGTATCTAATGGCAACTGTATTTCCATTATCATATACGTGGTTACGCTTCTTCCAAGTTACCTATGAAACCCCTTTTTTCAAAGGTTACCAATAAGATCTCATGCCATGATTCTCTGATCCCCCAAAAATAAAATTGAGGCACGTGTAAAGATATCCAATTGCTATTGGGAAACAATCATTCATCTTGTATTCCCATGTGTTTCCTAAAAGTAATAAACTCATCACTAACTGAAAGAATTGTTCACATATTGGAAATTGGTGTCCTTTGCAATACATTTGTAGACTGGTTGTAAGAATTCCCCCTAGTTAAGCACACAGCTCAATTATCAAATAATGCAGAGAGGAAGAGTTTTGGCAGAAGCTCTAATTAACAGGCGATTAACTCTGTTTTCTGTATCACAAAGCAAATAGTTTTGTAGTGTTTCATGACATCTAAACAAAGTTGTCAATCTTCATCCGTTTCATTTTATGGCATCTCCCAGTATTCCCTGAATTATGCGGTCTGCTAAATATCTTGTTTCAAAATTAGGCATATTTCTAGTAAGTTCAATCATAGCTACACTATTGTTCTTTGTACACTTACGAGGCCATCATATTTTTTTTTATGTTTTCCAAAAATATCTTATGTTGCGTCTTAAATCTAGGAAGAATTTCTGAAAATGTAAATTCCCAGAAGCCTCCAGTAGTCAAATGCTGACAGCTTCTAGCCATTGGCAGGCTGGGGGGATTTAATCCATGAACTAAAATCTCATGTTCAACAAGATTAGTTCCATAATAATCACTCAGGAAGATTTAAGCAGATTTTCCGGGTTATGTATCATTATAAAAACAGTTTGAGCAGTTCGAGTAAGTAAAATAACTAAAATATATTGGCTTCTTAAATGCGAATTCTGTTACATTTCTGACATGAAGGAAAATAAAAATTTATACAATTGCTGGAAATGTAACAGCGCGAGACTTAATGAAATTCAGGGGAATCTGAGAAGACATTTCTTCATGTGATGAGATACCAACTTGGTAGCTTGCAAACAGCCATTTCAATAATTTTATATAGAATAAATAAACGGAAAAAGTACATCAGCTTGGAAGTTAATATTTATCTGGGCAAATATATATGGAGAGGAGTGTTGTTCAAAATAGCAGCTGTGATATTTGTAAGTCTAAACATGAGTAAGTCGATATATTTGATTCTCAAAAGGAAAAATATGCTTGAACTTTTAGATAACACATTTTCTGTACTCTTTATTTTCTCTTTGCTCCTCTCTTCCAAGTGAGCTGACAGGTTTTGCAATAAAGCAAAGATATGTTGAGCCATCTTGAGGTTGGTTAGGCAGCAAATGGGTTTAGGTGAGTTTTCATAAAACCATAGAGACCATAAGGGCATAATACCATATAGAATCCATAAGGACAAAATATCATAGAGAGACGATAAGGACATAATACCGTAGAGAGAGTATAAGGGCATAATACTATAGAGAGACCATAAGGACATAATACCGTAGAGAGAGCATAAGGGCATAATACCATAGAGGGACCAAAAGGACATAAAACCATAGAGATAGCATAAGGTCATAATACCATAGAGAGACCAAAATGGCATAATACCATAGAGAGACCTTAAGGACATAATACCATAGAGAGACCATAAGGACATAATACCATAGAGAGAGTGTAAGGGCACAATATCATAGAGAGAGTGTAAGGGCATAATACTATAGAGAGACCATAAGGACATAATACCATACAAAGACCATAAGGGCATAATACCATAGAGAGACCATAAGGACATAATGCCATAGAGAGCGTAAGGGCATAATACCATAGAGAGACCATAAGGACATAATGCCATAGAGAGCGTAATAGCATAATACCATAGAGAGACTGTAAGAGAAATGGAACAAATAGGTGGGATATAATGTGTTTTTGCCTTCGGTCATTTATGAACTGGGAGATGTTTGTGGAGCATTACTGTATGAGTGGCTTTTCATTAAAACCAATCATATGCAGTTTTCCACAGTTGCCTCTGGGATAATTCTGCCTGGAAAAAGAAAAACTTACATTTTTTCACTGTGTAGTTTGTTTGTGATTTGTGCATCTGTTTGTAGGACCTGTTTGCAGGACCAGATAGAGGTTTTCCGTTGTTGTGGTTAGAAAAGAGGATTATATTTTAAAACTCAAGCATTGTAAATATGATATTTTATTTACTTTTAAGTCAATACTGGTTAATCATTGTAAGTAATTCCTTTCATTGTTTAATAACTTCCTTGCTTGTACACTGGTCCATAAAGGGGTCCTTAAATCTCTAGGTTTCTTCCAGATTCCAGACCTTTTTTTGTATTTCCCAGATTTTTTGGGACCTTTTATTCCAATTTTTCCTTGTCTCTGCAATTGGAGATGTAGGAAAATTATAGAAGTCTTTCCAAGAACATAAATACTTTATAAATACCATATATCAGTACCGATAAAGCACATAAAGCAACCAATTGAACAGCACATTCCCCCCCCCCCTATTCAATTAGATCAACTGGACTGGTTCTCATTCATCCAGGTCATGGTATATCTGTTATATTCAATTAGATCAACTGGACTGGTTCTCATTCATCCAGGTCATGGTATATCTGTAATATTCAATTAGATCAACTGGACTGGTTCTCATTCATCCAGGTCATGGTATATCTGTGGTATTCAGTTACATCAACTGGACTGGTTCTCATTCATCCAGGTCATGATATATCTGTGGTATTCAGTTAGATCAACTGGACTGGTTCTCATTCATCCAGGTCATGGTATATTATTTAAATATATATGGTCCTTATTTTAATATATATGGTCCTTATTTAAATATATATGGTCCTTATTTTAATATATATGGTCCTTATTTTAATATATATGGTCCTTATTTTAATAAATATGGTCCTTATTTCCTACATTGTTTTCCTGCATTTTTGTTTAACAGTGAAAAACCTTTCATTTTACTGTAAACTTGTCATTTGATATATGATGCGTCCTGGGTTCTTTTAAAGGGTGGTTGTGGGGTTTAGGGGAATGTCCCCCTGAATGGGATCTCTTTCTTCCATGAACATTACTTTTAAGCTTTTTGAAAGTATGATGAATAAAGAAGCACAAAACTTCTCTAAGCCGAGCCCACAAGGCCAGACTCCTTTTTAAGTCTATTTGCGAGATGGGCTATTTGTGAAATGCACATTCACATCTGAGGATTTTTCACGGTCATCTCTCCGGTGATGGGATTAATGCAGCATGTCCCTGCTATCAGCACCTACATCAAATAACTTCTGGCTGATCCCCACTGAATTGTGAAGAAAAAAGCTCAGGGTTAAAACACCAGGTCAAGAGCAACACGTTTTCCTGGAGAAAGTGGGAAATAATAAGTGGGAAATGATATTTGGCTAATGTGTGACCAAGGAGAAAGGTTTGTGCAGTGGGAATGTTTACAGTTGGAATTAGGATAAAATAAAGTGCAGGGAAGGGATATATTCTAAAGCTTTGTACACACGCACAATCTTACTGCAGACGAATAACCCCAACCACAAGGCACATGGGCGTCAAACGTCCGTTTCAGGACAATAATCGATTGTGTGTCTGTGTTTGGACGGTTGTCATTCATTGATCTGACATGCGGATCAACACACAACCCTCGACCAAACGCATACACGCATGCAGTTATCGTCTGAAACGGCCGTTCATTGCTCATCTTGCCTTGCGGTCAGGGGACATTCGTCGGAGGTAAGAAACTTAAGTCAAGATGGTCCTAAAAGACTCAGTTCTATTTGGTGGATAGAAAGAAAAATAATTCACTGTGCTCCTTTACTGTGGAAATAATGAAATCTAATGACTATTAGGAAAGGAGGGGGGGGCAGTCAAGTTGACCCAAGGGCCCTTGGATTACAGCTTTGAATTTTATGAATCCCCTTTACTAGAGGTAAAAATCCCTCGGGATTGGTCCACACTTTTCTCTCCTTTATGCTAATCTAGAAAGGGGGAGGAACTTTAAAAAACAAAACAAAAAAAAAACAGTCATATGGGGTACAAACAAAACACACAAAGACCCTATATTAATTAATGTAGTGTCCTCTAGTTCCCTGGTCCCTAGGCATGAGCCATCCCAACCCAAATATCCAGGGTGAGGACTTTGGATCTCGTTGCTATCTTTTTAACAGACTGTTTCTTGATTCCACCACCTGGCCTATGGGAAGATGTGCTCTACAAGATGTATGATCTTCCACTGGGCAAATCTTGGATTGCAGGAAGGGTAGGGCAGGTGCAGACTTGTTGATCCCAAGTTTTATTCAATATATCCAGTAATCTATTGAAAACATAGAGGTTCTCCTACTAAGTACTTTAATGTGGGAGGAAAAGGAAAGGTGGGTAAAAAGGGGGTTCAGTCCTTTAACAGAATACTGCATGGTACAATACTACACAGAGCTACAATAGACTGCAACTGAGTTAGTTTTCATTTAAAACAAAACAATGAGATTAAATATATCAGCACATACAACCATTCAAAATAGTTACTAAAGGAAGCAGTCCTTCGATGATCCCTTCCCTTCTTATTGTGTCTGAGTAAGGCCACAATAACGGAGATGAAGTAGACGTATGAGTTAATTACACCGATTCTTCTTAGCTCGCGAAAACAGAATCCATCGCTTTCTCGGCTCTAGACAAAGTATAACCCGTACTGTGTTTTTCATTCCTATTCAAACCCAGTCAAAGGAAAACTTGGGAGCCGCTTACAAAAGAAACTCTGTTTGGTTTAATTACATTATTTCTTTCTTTTTTATCTTGCTTCGTTTGCAGAATCTGGTTTACACAGACAGCAAGTCTTTCTACAGAAGCCGTCCAATGTTATAGCTGTTGAAGGACAAGACGCGGTGCTGGAATGTTCTGTTTCTGGTTATCCAACTCCGGCCATTGTATGGATGCAAGGAGATGACCTTGTTCCAACCAGGCATGTATTTATTTTTCACATGACGTAAGTAATAGAAGAATAATTTGAGGGGAAAATGCATAACTTTATAGGAAAGGACAACTAATGCATATCTTCAGACTCAAATCAGGTGATAATTCCTCATCCTGTACACGGCTGAAACAAAACAGTTCAAGAAGAACTATAGAGTTTTCCAAACTTTTCAACTTACCTCTTAGTGAAACACAAGGCCCACACACAAAGGTATTGATAGCCATTAAATTTAGTCCCACTGTACTCACATCTGGCCCTGCCCTCTTCACTACGTGGGCCACCAACCTATGGCCAGACATGGTCTGCAACAGCTGAATCTTCCCATAGGCAGGAGAAGGCCGGTGCAGGGATTTTTTGGTGCATTCATTTTAATTGGCTTTACACCCAATGGTAAGAACCTACCACTGTAGACCCTTACTGTGGGTACAGCAACTAAGGGCTTGGGTTGTATAAACCCTTTAAATATTTCCTAAGAAACCTTACTTATCCAAACCTATTATGAATGATCTTTTTTTCACTTGGTGGTCGGCAGCCAAGAACATCTATTGGTTGGCCAATGATCAACCTTTCCAAAACCTCAAAGACTTTCCCTGCTGTGGATCATTACTAGATTATGGTGAAAAGTATTCGGTTTTGATAGGAAGAGCCGTTAATTCTTGAGGTCTGTGGGAGTGGTGCTAAGCTGTCCATTGGAGGAGGAAGGAGGAGTTGATGTGATTTGATAGGATGATGCAAATTTCCCTCTTCAGCTGTCTACTCCCCGAAACTTGTGTGCATTGCACAGTAGTGTGCACCCCTCTCTTTAATTTGAATTAGATTCAAGCCCTAAGGGTAGAGGACTTAAAGAGGTTTGTGCTCACAGACAATGTTCGACCCCTAAATACAGGATTAGAACTTAATGAACTAATTAACAAACGCTTTAAGGATCCTGGTTAGACGGTTTGAAATTTGGAATAGAAAGATCCAATGCTCCATAATGCTAGATAGACCTCCTATGTTTGTACCTTTCAATGTCAGACACTTCCGTATCCCTGCACATAAATAGAGAATTCTTTATCTCCCTGGTCAGGACGGAATCTTTCCCCTGCACCACTGTATGAGAAGAGACAATCCTGGCTGCTGTCCCTGTTCTATTTACACACACTCCTCGTTCTAATTTTGGATTTTCTGCCATCGGTGCCATTTTATGGGGTGAAACTGACAAACACAAGATAACAGTTTAATGAGCGCAATTATGTTCTGAGTGCGGGAGGCAGATTGTTCACCTGCTCAGAAATCACAGAGTTGTCTTTGCCTTTGATCTGTGCTCTTAATCATGGCTGCATTAAAATCAAAGCCTGGAATATAGTTATCTATCACTGCCAACTGTGTCGGTACTACAAGGCTCACTCTTCTTCTAGTTTTACCTTTTGTCTGTCTGTTTGTATCTATCTATCTATCAATATCTGTCTGTCTGTCTAACTATTAACATCTGTCTTTCTGTCTGTCTGTATCTATCTGTCTGTCTGTCTAACTATTAATATCTGTCTGTCTGTCTGTCTAACTATTAATATCTGTCTTTCTGTCTGTCTGTATCTATCTGTCTGTCTGTCTGTCTAACTATTAATATCTGTCTGTCTGTCTGTCTGTCTGTATCTATCTGTCTGTCTGTCTGTCTAACTATTAATATCTATCTATCATCTGTCTGTCTGTCATCCATCCATCCATCTATCTATCTATCTATCTATCTATCTATCTATATATCTATCTCTCTATGTATCTATCTAGAATCTATCTATCTATCTATCTATCTATCTATCTATCTATCTATCTATCTATCTATCTATCATATATCTATCTATCTATCTATTATCTATCTATCTATCTATAATCTATCTATCTCTCTATCTATCTATCTATCTCTCTATGTATCTATCTATCTATCTATCTCTCTATGTATCTATCTATAATCTATCTATCTATCTATCTATCTATCTATTATCTATCTATCTATAATCTATCTATCTATCTATCTATCTATCTATCTATCTATCTATTATCTATCTATCTATCATCTATCTATCATCTTATTTAATATCTATATTTATATGTATCTATTTACTGTACACACATTCTATTCTGGTCATGGCACCTGAAGAACGAGCAGGCAATTAACAGTCATTTCTGACAATATTTGCACATGTGTAGTTGTTTGGTTGGACATATTTGGTGGTCCGACCCGGTGGATCAATGAACGCTAGTGATAACGAATGGAGCAGTGCACATTATACTGGGATATGGGATGGCTCTTGGATATTATATAAAGATGGTCTATACTGAGGGCTGTGGCCCATTTGCACTGACCTGTATTTAACCCAAGTTGAAGATGCCTGAATGGTGCCCCCTAGAGAGCAACTTTGGTGCTGCACCTAAAATACTGATATCCAACAAAAGTGTGCAACATTATCCTCTCTCATTTGGCTTGTGATTACATTTATTTAAATACCTATTCTAGTTATTGGATTTCTTAATAGATTCAATGTATGGAACTTAAATAAACTCTAATTTCCTTTGTTTTATTTAAGGTCAAGAAAATTCTCTCTTGTGGGAGGCAGCAACTTGCTTATCTCCAATGTAACAGATGACGATGCCGGAACGTACACCTGTGTGTCCAATTACAAAAATGAAAACAGCAGCTTCTCGGCTGATCTGTCCATCATGGGTAAGTGCCCCGGGCTGGAATCATATGTGTACCTTACGGGCTAATGAACGGTGCCTATTAATTCCTGGCTCAGGTAACAGGAAAAAGAAAGAATATATCAATATATATTAATCAATAATATATCAATATAAATCAATCAATAATATATCAATATATATCAGTCAATAATATATCAATACATATCAATCAATAATATATTAATATATACCAATCAATAATATATCAATATATACCAATCAATAATATATCAATATATATCAATCAATAATATATTAATATATACCAATCAATAATATATCTATATATACCAATCAATAATATATCAATATATATCAGTCAATAATATATCAATACATATCAATCAATAATATATCAATATTTATCAATCAATAATATATCAATATATATTAATCAATAATATATCAATATTTATCAATCAATAATATATCAATATAGATCAATCAATAATTTATCAATATAGATCAATCAATAATATTTCAATATATACCAATCAATAATATATCAATATAGAGCAATCAATAATTTATCAATATAGATCATCAATATATATCATATAGATTCAATCAATAATTTATCAATATAGATCAATCAATAATATATCAATATAGATCAATACAATATATATCAATCTAGATCAATCAATCATATTTTCAATATATACCACAATCAATAATATATCAATAATATAATCAATAATATATCAATATAGATCAATCAATAATTTATCAATATAGATCAATCAATAATATATCAATATAGATCAATCAATAATTTATCAATATATACCAATCAATAATATATCAATATATATTAATCAATAATATATCAATATATATCAATAAATATCTCAATATAGATCAATCAATAATATATCAATATATATCAATAAATAATATCTCAATATAGATCAATCAATAATATCTCAATATAGATCAATCAATAATATATCAGTAGACAAATCTTCACAAATCGGTTAGAATTTGCTGCTTAAAGCTATGGTTCCCGTACAGGGCCTCTTTAACGTCTGTCAGACCCATAAACTATTTGTGGGGGCTCCCTCTTAACCTTTTACTATTTGTAGCCTATGGTTTGGGGGATTTGCCATTTCAATTCCCCTTCCTACCCCTGTCCTTAAAACTGGCCTTGGTACTGTTAATTTAATTAATTTAGCCACTTATACAGCCCTTCAAACCACCTCCATATTTACCTTACCCATCGCTGCTTCCACCATTGCTTACACACCCTGATCCATCACCATGGCTCTTTCCTCTTTCAAAGTCGTGATGCTTATGTCACGGCCAATGTTTGACAGCCATACCCAAAGATGCTTTCTCTGCTGCTGGGCAGTGGCAGAGGAGGTATCTCCTATATGGAGATTGATTAGGCTGTGTAAGTTAGGTTAGAAGCATCCTTGGTAAAGGTAAGTCTGTCTGTGTGTGACCGTTGTATCACAGCTGATGGACCTGGTCCGAGCGAACAAGGTGTAGTTCTCAAATTCCACAACTGGTGAGACACTCTCACCCCAAATCATTGGGACCCAGCACGTTAACACTGCCCCATATTATATTCAGACTTTCATCTGGGTGTGTTGTTGTATAAGTTCATTATAAAAATATGAATTCAGGTTTATGACACAATCAGAACACAAACACAAAGGGCCGTTTTGGGTTTTTGTCTAAACATTTTGGTTCAGTGAGTAACTGTCTGTTTTGCTAATTTCATTAATGCATCGCCTCTTGAAAGTGATTTACGGCCTTCGGCATCGAAATTGCCTGCAGTAAAGATCAATAACTGATGTATTATATTTTGAATGAACTCTCTTATGGCTCTGATCCTTTTATATTTAGACAAATGGTATTGTAGTTGTGTGCAGCCTGATATGAATTTCCTTTATGTTGTGTAAGGCGGTAATTGGTAAAAAGGTCAAAATAATCCGCATTTAATTGTAAGTCAATTTTAGGAGCAGTAAATCTGCCCTTAACTGCAGGCTACAATTTTGTTAAACATGTTTAGAATTAATCCTAAACACGTCCCCAATCGTCACGGAATGACTTGGCCTTTGATACTGTTTTATTTTACGTTCCAGAGGCTATAGTGTATTTTCCAGGAAATAAAAATACGGTAAATGCAATTGTGTTTATTTCAGTTGGGATTTTTAAAGTCAGGTGTAGTGGGGGGGATTTCTTGTTTTGTGTCTTGTTGTCTACACATATGGCAGCTCTGCCGAGCCCCCCCCCCCCCCCCATTTATTTTGTATTACTAACCTCCATTCAGATCTCCGTAATCTCTCTGGAGTTACATTATTTTTTCCACATTGTGCATTATTTTTATATATACATATATATAATAAAATATATCCCATATATATATATATATATACAGGGAGATTCAATAAAAGTTCTTATCGTTTAAAATGGTGCTAAATTTGCCCCAACCAATCAGATCTTATTTAACATTTAAAAGCTAACATCTGATTGGTTGGGGCAAAATTAGCACCATTTTTAATGATTAGACCTTTTATTGAATCTCCCTGATAATATATAACATAATGTAGTTTAAAACTGAAAGTGTATTTAGGAAGGAATTTAAACGGCCGCGCTCCATGCAATGATTCAAAATGGCAGCTCCCAGCAGCCTCTGCTGCTTATCATGGTGGTGGGAGGATGTGTTGAGCAGTTGTAGGGTTAAATGTCCATCAATCCGTAGGTTTGAAAAACTAACACATAGGGGGAGAATTACCCAGAGTCGATATCGCTCTGGGTAATCTTTTAACGCCAGCTTTTATCTGGTGATAAAATGTAGCGGGGGGGGGAAAAACGGCACACGTGCAATATTGAATCGCTGCACGGATGGCTTTTGCGATACCAGCATGGCCAGCACAATATAGACGTTACATTTGCGCTTACTGATATTGAACTTAAACTTCAGAAACCCGAACAGCACCGCCAGGTAAATCTGCCTGATAATCATCTATGATATTGATCTATTGCACAATTATGTTTATAAAGGTTTTAATTCAAGTATAAAATAAAGGAATATCTGAACGTGTTTTATTATCACTGATTTACAACTGAACAAAACTCCAACTGCAGAAATGGCCCGAAATTCCATGAATTCAGAATTTTCGAACCCCATTGACTTTAACGGGATGTAGATTCCTTCCTTATGGCTGACATGCGACACGTACGACATAACTAAGGTTTGATACAATTTACAGGTAGTGATGGCCCAGTTCACGGATCCGAATCCGCGGCGGATTTACCTCGTTCGTGAACGGCGGATATCGCGGATTTTCCGGTTTTCCCCTTTTCTTAACCGCGTTTTCGTAAATTTTCTGAATTACGAGGATTTCACGTATTTTCCAAAATGCATGAAAATACGTATTTTCGAAAATGTTCAAAAATACGAGGATTTCTCGTATTTTCGAGGATTTTTTCTTTTTAATGGATCCGCTCGCGTATTTTAGAATTTTCCCGAAAATTTGCGGATTCCCGAGCGGACGGGATTTTGCGAAGTTCGGACATCTCTATTTACAGGCTCTTACGTACCATATTATTATAATAGTCATTCATCTATGTCTAAAGATGGATACACACTGTCAGATCCTTCCTTGATCACTTCCGACAGGTCGTGAAGGAGGAAGGACTGTTGGTTGCAGCAAAAGTAGCTGCGGCCGACACTGAACTATCGGTCAATTGGGCAGAAATATTGTATGGTGTGTACCCAGCTTAAGATTAAATTCCAATAAAATAAAACCAAA
The DNA here is from genome assembly GCA_019447015.1 of Hymenochirus boettgeri. Lineage (NCBI taxonomy): Eukaryota > Metazoa > Chordata > Amphibia > Anura > Pipidae > Hymenochirus > Hymenochirus boettgeri. Next base: position 414,329,699 of record CM033469.1, read on the forward strand.
CACCAGAGGGCAGTAGCATGTAACACAGGTAACCAAACAGCAAAAACAAACAGAAAAGCAAAACAAAAACTTGCATAAGAAATAATATAAACCCTTATTATGTCATTTAAGGATATGAACGGTCACTGTGGACCTGTAGAACATGTGGAACATGTATCCCATAATACACGTAGATTACATGGCACGATACTGTTGTTTCAAACCTTTACATTAGTTTCCACTAAAGGACTGAGTTGATGTAAAGGTTTCTGAAACCCTCTTGCAATTTGTAAATTGTAGACTGTAAATGAAACATTTTAAGTACAAACAAGGAAGAATTAAATGGCAGGAATTACACGTCTGCGAGAATGGAGCGGAGAATAGAATTTATACTGTACTTTGAAATACAATTTCCAAATCATCAAAGAAAAGTAATATTTCCTACCCTACAATTTAAAACAGTAAAGAAAACTATTTCTTCTTTGTGCTAAACTCTTTGTTTCCTTGAGGAGAAGAAAATGTAATTGGAACACAAATGACGGCGGAAAGAGTAAAAACGCAATAAGAACTGTTAAGATAACACATTTAAATGGGAACAGCATCAAAGTATATAAAAAAAAACTAAACCAGTGTCTATTTCCTAACTAGCAGGGGCGTAACTACCAGGGAGGCAACCGCAGGGGCACCCAAGGAGCCTAGAGGTCCCTGGGGTGCCCCTACCATGAAGCAAACTGAGACATTTGCTCAAGGCTCGCCCCTGAGTGAGGAACACTTAGGAGGTGTCAGTTAAAAAAAAAACTCCTTCCTGCAATATCGCATTTTAGCACCAGTCCACCAATCAGCCCTCCAGTTCACCAGTCAGTGTAAGTCAGCCCACCATTACCACCCCTGCGAGGGCCCCGTATTCTTATGTTTCCTATGACAGATATAGCCTCCTTCCAGAAAACCACTGTAAATGAGTCAAGGATAGGGGTCGCATCATAGTTTTGCAGGGGGGCCAATGATTCCTAGTTACACCACTAGTAACTAGCAGTGAGCTTGGTCTGCAACAGTGTTGCTCCTGTGTGTGTCCCATCGAGATACAAATCTGCACATTGCTCAGTGAGCTGCTAAGTAGATCCTCCTATAGTCACATTGTTGTTGGCTTGTCTCTTTTTTGAAAGGTTTTTAAGCAGTGATGGTAAAACGAACTTGAAATCCACAGGGACGAGGGTGGCAACAGACACTTGGTTTAAAAGGTAGTTCAATATCTAAATGTATTCGGAAGTTTTGTCCAATAGGCATTCAAGGCGGAATTGGTAGTTTCAGGTTTGGGTTGAAATGCTGCTGCACCCCTAGAACTGAAGCTATAACAGATAGCTGTACCTCACCTCTGAAACTGGGTGGATTTTGGAGGTTTTTTGGTCTTTAGACAGTTGCATATGCTCAATAAGATCTCTAGCACCCCACTACGTGCATGCGCGCACACACACACACACGAGCAAGAAACTACCAGGTGGCCTGTTTGTGACCACTTTGTAATCAAAACCGAGCAGTGAGAAAACCAATTATTACTCAGGAAGGAGGGGCTGCATAATCCGATAATGTCAGAAACCTGCATTATTCTTGATGGTTTCTCCACAATGCTGCAAGTTTCCGATGTGACAGTTAATGCTAACTGCTGGTTAGGAAATAAAGAATCCATTCCTGACAATTAATATTTTACCTTTTGTTCCTGTTAAGCTATAAGTAAAAATGAATGGCACTGCCATGAATTTACCACCGGTGAACAACTAACCAGATGGTAACCCTACTAGGACAACTCTGCCTTTGTTTATGTGTTTAAAGGAAAACTGTAGTGTCCAAGCTCCATCCCCTCCTTGGTCTATCCAATGAGAAGACCGTGTATTCCAATTAGTTAGCCCTGTGCCTACAGTTGCCCTTTTAATAATCATCCACTGATGGAGTTTGCAGGTATAAGTCTCCCCATATAATCAAATAAAGGGAATTTAATATCCCAGCCCTACAAAGGAACATACTTATTTTCTTCGCTCACGGTGTAATGTGCCCAGATATCAGCAGGGAATAAAATCATACACACAATCGCATTTGTAAGCTCAAGAGCTCCTGCAGTCAGCAGAAAAATAAATAAGAATATCCACATTTCAAGGAGAGAGTTGGTTTTGATGAAGGAATTTATAGTCCAGCTGCATCTCACAAATAAGGAGATAAGTGGTCCTCTGAGAGAAACAGGTCTACAAATACATCAAGCAAGAAACATCCCATTAGCATGGCACAGGCCCTAATCATTTTAGGATTGCAGGGAAGTTTCTTCCCTCGTTTTAGAAATGCGAACTAATCATGTTGGTATTAGTGGGAACTGATCGGTGGATTTTCTTGCCAAAGCTTTTAGGTGGGGGAAGAAAAAAAATCTAATGTTGAACTTGAATGGTCTCTCGATGCCCATTGGATGGAGACAGAGATTAATGCCTCAAACCTTGGAACTCGTAAGGTCAAATCCGTGTTTATTTGCTGATACGGCGAGGTGAAATGACAATCCTGATAACCATAAATAGAAACAGTTCAGGTTAATGGTCAAAAAAAAAAGAAGAAGCCATGGGTGGTCTTCAACAGCTTTACGTGTAGATTAAAGTGCTACTAGATAAACAAGGAAAAAGCTATCATGTAGGATTTATTTATTATGGTGGCCCTGGTAGAAAAGCTTCTAGTCATACATTGACCATAACTTAGAGTTAATAATGGAATCATGCTGTAATAATGCAATGTGAACATTTCTAATAGACCCAGAACCTAGCTAGCTTTAACCCATTGATATGATTAGTGAAGGCTTGCTTTGCACAAAATACTGTACTATAATAATGTATAGCAAATAATAATTTGCTTTACAGTTGATACTTCTGCATGCCTTAGTTGCGTTTTGACATGAAAATATAATAATGTGGTTTAATATATATAACAGTGGGTCCGGAATACAGCGACATCCCCCGTTCATAATGCACAGCCAGAAAAGGCTTTGGGGTGCACTGGATTTCCTTTGGATAATATTTATGGCATTTAAATTCCCCATAAGAATTGATTCTTTCTATAGGAGTGTTGACTAGTTAAGCAAGGAAATAAAACACTGAATCAAATTATTTAGGAGGTATCTGCCCCCCCCTCTGCTCAATGAGCTTTTTATAAGCTTGAGCATGTGCAGAGGAGGCAGCAGGTAAAACACCAAATAATCATTGGTTAAGATATCAGCAGTCACAGTCTTGATTGACTGAATGGAGGGAGGGGCCAGCTTACTCAGAATGAGGACAGTAATTATCTTTAAATATCTGGTTAGTAAAACAGGTAATAAACTGCAAACTATATCAGTTGGGGTTGGGGGCAGGTAACTGACAATTGATGTATTTGCAGGGAGGCACACTTAACGAATTATAAATTAATAATCATTTGTTCAGGTGCTGAAAAAAACAGGTACACAATGTTTTGGGGGGTCAAACCCCCTTCCTTAAGAAGGGTATTTTGAACCTGAGGAAGGGGGTTTGACCACCCGAAACGTTGTGTTCCTGTTTTTTCAGCACCTGAACAAATGATTATTAATTAATAATTTGTTGAGTGTGCCTCCCTGAAAATATATATACATTGATACTTACCTGATGGGGCACAGGCTTTAGGGGGGCACCTCACAACCTACCTGCTGGGATTCCACAGCCTTATTTAAGTCACAGACTTAAGTTAACTGAAAATTGATTGAGTTTTTGTTAAAGGGTGGACATTCCCTTTAACACCCCCCAAACCCCATTTTCATTATACTTACCTTCCCCAAAGATACCTCAGGAAATGCTTACAAGACCCAGTCCTTCGTCACAAAGCTCCTCTTCACTGCTATGTTTCCTGGTTGTGGCCGTCAGTGTAAACCTTAAAGGTGACATCACAGCCAATGACGTACAGTCACAATCGGGAAGCGCCTCATGGCTGCTGTATATTGTTCCAACAATACTGATATATTGACATATTTCTACATTATATGTACAAGTTACAATCAAATTTTTATTTGCAGAACTCAAAATGGCTTTGAGTAAAAATAAACCATAATTTTGTTGAAATACAGTTTGAAGTTTTCAAAATAGAATAAAATGATGATAAAAGGAATTTTCCGGCTTCCCATTAGAATCCAACAGTGCCTGGTGAGTGGATTTTAACTGTGACAAGATATGAACAGCAGTCTATCTTAATTGTCTGGGTATTTGTAAAAGTCAACTGTGGAATGCAAGTTAAAAGGAATACGTCACATTAATGTGGCTGTTGTAGAGGAGGGAGAATTTATGTCACAATTAAAAATACAAAATAGTCAAAATAAATACATAAAATCCGTTAGGATTATTATTTGGAATTAAAGCAATACCCACTGGATCCAACTAGGCTCAGAATATGAGGAGGCTCCATATGGGGGTCATTTGGGATTTTCCTATAACTATCCTTGTGTGTTTAAGTCTTTCCACAAACACAACACAAGCCATATCTATTGGTCAACTGTTCATGGGACTAATTACTCTTTCTTTATTTATGTTATCATAAATTCCTGTTCTCTGATTTGTGTATTAAAACTAGAGATGGCCGAAACTCACTAGTTTCATTCCGTTTTCGGATTCCCGGATCTCGGGAAAATCCTGAAGATCCGAAAATCTGAAACCGGAACGAATTTTTGATAATTTTCGAATGTACGGAGCTATTTTCGATAATATTATAAAATAGCCTTGAATGTTCGAAAATTCTTGAAAATACAATCAAGACCATTTTACAGTTTTAAATCCTATTTTAGAAAATTTTTAGTCCATGCATTCGAAAATGATCGTAAATGCGCTCCGAACCGAAGTCCCAAAATCCGGACGGATCATTCAGATTTCGGAACCGAGTAGTTTCCTGTCGGATCCGGGTTTCGCGTCGGATCTCTAATTAAAACGTACTACTCTTCTAAACCTTGCTAATATCCCTAATAAACTGAACTCTTTTGTAGTCTACTGGGCGAATCCATAAACGCACGGTATCGCTATTTTGAGATACCGCGCCATTAATGAACCGTACTGCAATCAGAAATGTATGATCCCGGTCTTACAATAACGTCTGTGGTCATACAACTAGGATTGTGATTTACGATCAAGATCATAATTGCAGTAATATATGGTATATTCACGACCGCGATCGTACAATAACATATATACGTGCTCTAGACTTCTCCTTTAAGATCAAAATGATAATCCCCAGTTTATTAGAATTGCTATCTTCCATGGCAAAATATGAACAGAACACAAAGAATATTTGATCATGCCGTGGGCTTTGATTCTATAAAACAGCAGTGAATGATTTTTCTCGCGACCGTACAAATCCGGACCTTGTGGACCATAAAGAATTGTCCGTTGAGTCAAAGCTCCTGTTTATATTTCTGCCTTATAACTGAATAATTAATGGCGCCTGCAGTAAATCTAATATAAAAGATTGGGTAATGCAGAAAAATAAATTGTGAAACAGATGTTCCCTCATTTGACTGTTTTATAAGCAGGTAGTAAGTGAGTTTAACTCTCTCTTAAATAAGTAATGTTATAAGAACCCACTGAGAAAATCTGTTTATGTATCTTTAACTCAAAACAACAGATTGTTTTCATTATGTTCTAAAACATATATCCAGCCCTTGGTGGCTGGCTTTTCTTATTGATTTCTTACATTTCCTAGGCGCTGATTACAAAAATCCAAATGTTATTTTTCTCCCAGAAAGGACATTTAAAAATAAGCCACAAATAGTGATTAATCCCGGTTTTCAATTTGGAACCGCACCGTTCCGAAAATCTGCAGATCTGACGGATTTTCCGAAATATTCGAAAGTCTGAACTTTTTAATTTAAAAAAAAAACGAAAAATAGAAAATTTTAAAATATTAAAAATTCTGAAAAGTTCGATTCGATTGGGTTTAAATCACGGAACCACTGTTAGAACAAAATGTGTCAGTTTAGTAGATCTCTACAAGGAAAATACTTTTATAATAATAACTAGAGAGGCAGAAACCCAAATTTCATTTTTTAATGGTTCGACGTACAAAATTACAACACTAGTTTTAACTTTCAAAATTTCACTTGAATTTGGAACACAGAACTGTGAGTTCTGATTGGAAACCAAGGTTGTGTCAGAACACTGGCACATACCTAGAAACTATAAGTTTATCCATCATAGGTTCAGGACAAAACTTCCAAACATCCCTAGTAATAACTCACAACTTTAAAAATATTTATTTAGTTGGACCAATCATAAAGTGAAAAGAGTGTAAGTGGAATGTGATTGGTTCAAGTTGGGTCACTGTTACAAAGAAAAGATATAAAAGGATACATTGGCAAAAGCAATTTTGTACGAAGCCTTATTTTAAGATGAAAAAATAAACTAGCGAAGGAAATATTAGGTGAAATGCTTTAAGAGTTTTTCTCTATGGAACAATCAGCATAAACGCTCAATAAATTTATTTTGATTTTTAGATGTAAATGGTGTTTGTGGTTTTGCCAACTGTTTAGGTCACACATTGCTGCATCAGATTTTGCTCCATTCTTCTGGGACCGGCATTAGGCAAGCTGTGAGATTCATAGCATCTCATCCAGACTCTTTTTGCTCATTGAGCTCCATCTGTATGGATATTTGTTTGAAGTTTTGTGTTAAAAAAGAAAGCCGCTTTGCATACAGATTTGAAAATATACAAATTACAAACTCCATTTCCCATTTCTTCATCTCCTTAAGTTGGTGAGAAGATTCGATGGTACCTTGGGCATTTCTTTAATTATAAACTGAAATAAAATGTTTCCCACAGAGCTCTTTCTGGGGGTAACAGGCATACAATAAACATAAAAGAAACTCAGGGAAGGAATCATAATCAGTTTGGCACTGTCTTCCCATTCAGAACCAACATATTAAATGCCCCCCCCCATACTTTATGACTGGTTCTTTGATGTGTGGAAATCAAAATAAAGTGAGAAACTATAGATCAAATGTGAAATAAGACTAACATTATATAATGATTAAACTATGCTGCTACACCATGGAGTAAAGATGTACCATACTGCTACACCATGGGATAAAGATGTACTATGCTGCTACACCATTGGGGAAAGGTGTACCATACTGCAGTACCATGGAGTAAAGATGTACCATGCTGCAGTACCATGGAGTAAAGATGTATCATGCTGCTGTACCATGGAGTAAAGATGTACCATGCTGCTACACCATGGAGTAAAGATGTACCATGCCACTGTACCATGGTGTAAAGATGTACCATGTTGCTGTCCCATGGAGTATAAATGTATCATGCTGCTGTACCATGGAGTAAAGATGTACCATGCTGCTGTAGCATGGAGTAAAGGTGTACCATGCTGCTGCACAATGGAGTAAAGATGTACCATGCTGCTGACCCATGGAGTAAATATGTACCATGCTGCAGCACAATGGAGTAAAGATGTACCATGCTGCTGTACCAAGGAGTAAAGATTATCATGCTTCTGTACCATGGAGTAAAGATGTATCATGCTGCTGTACCATGGAGTAAAGAATGTATCATGCTGCTGTACCATGGAGTAAAGATGTATCATGCTGCTGTACAAGGAGTAAAGATGTACCATGCTGCTGTACCATGGAGTAAAGATTTATCATGCGTGCTGTAACCACGGATTAAAGTGTACCATGCTGGCTGTACCCAATGATAAAGATGTATCATGCTGCTGTACCAAGGAGTAAAGATGTACCATGCTGCTGACCCATGGAGTAAATATGTACCATGCTGCAGCACAATGGAGTAAAGATGTACCATGCTGCTGTACCAAGGAGTAAAGATGTATCATGCTGCTGTACCAAGGAGTAAAGATGTATCATGCTGCTGTACCATGGAGTAAAGATGTATCATGCTGCTCTATCATGGAGTAAAGATGTATCATGCTGCTGTACCATGGAGTAAAGATGTATCATGCTGCTGTACCAAGGAGTAAAGATGTATCATGCTGCTGTACCATGGAGTAAAGATATATCATGCTGCTCTATCATGGAGTAAAGATGTACCATGCTGCTGCACCATGGAGTTTAGTATAGTATAGTATTTGAGGTTGAATAAAGACATCCATCCATCCAGTCCAACCCATCTAGCAATACCCTCATTACCTGCCTAACTGTTGATCCAGAGGAAGGCAACCCCCCCCCCAAAAAAAAACAACAAAAAAAACCCCACCAACTTTATGAAGGGGAAAAAAATCCTTCCTGACTCCAAGTGGCAATCTACCAGCCTTGACAAGTTCTTTCTTACAAATTCTTGCTTACAAAGGGATGACTCTTTTCAATTGGGGAAACTATTGGGCAATCGATCATTCCTGAGCTTCGTGGTCATTAATCGTTGTAGCGTTCACCTTAATAAGAAGTTTAACTGGTCAAACTTTGATCCGAATTCACAATGAACCGGCCAGCCTGGGCTGTCCGCATCAGTATTCATGTGTATGGTTATCAGTCAACCTGCAAGCGATAGATTGCCACCTCATTGCTTTGGAAAATAAAAGATATCAGAAGGCAACAGTTATTACATGGATATTACACTGTGTGTTGGATTGAGAAGGAGATTCCACCACTGCCTCAAACAAGATACATGTATAGGGAGGCACAGGAGAGCATCAAAGCTTTATTGAGCAGGCAAGCTTACTACAATAAAGCATTATCATGCTTTGAAGCTGCTGTTTGGCTCACTAGTGTCTATCTATATCCGCATTGGAATTAGGCAACTTGATCCATCCTTACAGCACTTTAAAAATGAAATTCATTGGTGTAAAAGGACTGGAGTGACCAACTTTGTCATTTCCAAGAAAGCCTCAGAGTATCTAGAATAAACATACGTCAAAGCAAGAATTATTATTTATACGCAGGGCTTTTTTCATTGAAGCTCCCTGGGAAGAGGCCCACTATATTTCCTAGTAATTTCCCTGTTTCTTTGACTGTTTAAGCATCTAACATTTATGGAGCTGTCTCCGAGCAGTCATGCATGTTTTATAGCACTGATATGAATCCTGGTTATTGCATTATCTGCCTTAAGTTCTGAATCACTAAAACACCAGGATCTTTCGGTTTTTAAAAACCTCTCAAGAACAAAAGGCAGAAACAATACACAATAATCTCAATTAAAAGCATTAAAAGGGAGAAGTTGCTTTTTATGCTCCTAAGATTTCATAGTAATGACGTTAGACACATTATTTCTGATGATACATGTTTTATTTTTCACTTACAAACTCCAATTGTGCAGCTGTAATTATGTTGGATTTGTTTATGAAGGCTCCGAAATGCGTTTTTTTTTAAATAAAAGAGACTGTTAAGGGGTTTTATGGTATTTTGTACAAGTTGATGGAGTCGGTGTATTGCATATGTATCACTTTCCATTAGAGATGGGATCCGGATCTGACTCGGACCCGGATCCCTTGGCCCTGAAATTTCGGGACTTCGGAGCCTATTTTCTATAATTGTGGAATGTTCGAGGATTATCGAAAAATAACCTCAAATGTTCAATTATCCTCGAAAATACGACCGGAACCTAGAAAATAGTCTACGATTGTATTTTCAAGGGTTATCGAATGTTCGAGGCTATTATCGATAACTATCTACAATAGCCTTGAACATTCGGTAATAATCGAAAATTCGTTCCGTTTTCGGATCTTCGGGATTATCCTAAGGTTCAGGAATCCGAAAACGGAACGACACTGGTGAGTTTCTCTACTGTCCGTGTATTACTCTGGATGTATGTTTCATTGTCTAGTTTAGCCAGGCACAATGTGGCGTGTCTGCGTGGTGAGGTAGAAGGAGTCTTGTTACATGATGTGTTATTATAAGCCAACATGGAATATAAAATGCACATTCATTCGTCAAAAAATAAATTGCATTTGGTGACTACAGAATCGCCACTGAAATATGATGGGGAGCAAAATTACATTTACTGCACAGATCGCAGGAAATGCAACATGGAATTCATTTGGGTTAACCCTTTGTAAACCCTTGTTTTCCAGATCCTGTCCAAACAGTCCCAATGGGCCAGTTTATCATCAATAGCAGAAAGCCAATGCAGTCACAGACAAAGAAGCATCGATTCAAATTTAAATAATTTAAATTGGCCATTATCCTAGCTTTAAAACAAGCCAAACCGCATTAAAATCAGTTCAGCCAATTTTAAGATAGCTTTCAACAAACTTTTGCAGACCAGGAGCATTTCAGTGTAAACCTCTGACGTCACCCACGTCTGCACCTTTTCCGTTCCAGCGCAGTTTCATCCTCCCTTAGTGCACACCCCCTTCCACCATCCAGATCCATCCTCGCTTGTCCCTCCACGTATTGTAAAATCCTTTACAGATATGATAGATACCCCCTGCCCAGAACTAACCACCATGTTATTTCCTAAAAACAAAATAAGCATCATTGTACTTACAGCCCTTTGTTTCCCAGGCCCTGAGTCTGTAATTAACTGTGTCTCAGCTGCCGTACCCACTTGCTCGAACATGCCACGTGACGTCAGATGGGTCTGTGCATACCCCACAGGGGTTGACGATTCTTTAAAAATTGGAGGGTTGCAAGCTAGAAATAAATCAACAGGTAGCGGAACTTTGGAGATAAACAAGAAAGTTATACAAAGCAAAAAACTTTCCAAATTATTTTTGTTCTTAAATGTTTCACGAAACTATAGAGAATAAATAACCGCAATTCCCCAGACGTTTCTCAGAAATGAAAGGCACGTTACAATCCCAGATGGTGTGTCAGTCTTAAAAAAATACACATTTTTATATTTGTTTAAAATGTAAAGAGATTAGGCAGATACATATTCATTATTTTTCCGTTCTCCGCCACTAGCCACTGTGTGTGTGTGTGCCATTTACAGCAGTTAAAGCAGAAGGAATGTCTAATAATAAATTAAATATGTGCAAAACTCCACTGATATATTTTAAACCCCAAAAATGCTACTGGTAACTACAAAAATGCTGTGTTTTTGAGTATGGATCCACCTCTTTTACCCAAGCTCCTCTGCTTGGGTAAAAAATCTCCATGTGACCCAAATCATTTTTTGGCACCGACCCTATATTAATAAAAGGTTCTGACATCACCATGAGCAAAGGACCACGGTCCTTTCCTTAGGTCATGGGCCAAACCACAGTCAAAGTAAAATACAGCTGTAATAGGGTCAGGTAAAGGATTAATATTCCCTTGATCTCATTGTTGGTTTGCAGATGCTGCACTTTATATAACATAAAGGGTTATGTGCACTGTAATATACAGTGTAATATAAGAATATTACATCACAGAGGAGTTCCCTGACCATATAAAAAATGAGGCAGCAGGCCAAGTGCTTTTATACAGGGCAGGGAATGCTGAGGGGGCTTAATATCCTTATAGTGTTATTATAATGTGATGGGACATACAGTATGTAAGAGATTATTATAAGAACATATTCCACTACTGCTCCCATTATAATTTAAGCCTCTTATGTATTATATAATTATAATGGGAATGTGTGATTATCTAAACTATTCACTTGTGAGTTTCACATTAAAATGACAATCAAGATTCCGTTCCCATATGCCCGGAGAAACCCACGCGTTAGTCCACTATCTGCAACAAAACCTCTAATGGTCTTTCGAGGGCAACGCTATGAGACACATTCTCCTTTTATATCTTGGTATCATTCAAAGTGAAGAAAGGTTCTTGAAGTTACAAAGAAATTAGTTGAAGAACCTTGCTCTCAAAGCGATAGATTGTACTTAATGGTGTTAAGTAGAATAACTGGATATAATAAGATTACAGCTAGGCAATGTGAGATTTAAATGTGTGAATTCTGTAAACAGAATAATCACTTGTTGCCAAGGCTATAAATGTCCTTTCCACCATTATAGTCATTTTATTAAATTATTATAATCATTGTATTTAAGTAACAAATGACTTACCAACAAGAGTACATTAAAAAGTCTACTTGTCTATATGGATGTTTACATTTATTCTTGTCATTTGGGACTTTCAATGAATAGTAATATACATAGTAACATAGTAATTGAGGGGGGAAAATTCCTTCCTGACTCCAAAGGGCAATCGAAAAGTATTCCTGGATCAACCAGATCTACAGTATATGTATTAATACCAGTAATTCTCAATATTATATAGTATCCCCGTACCAACCAGAACTACAGTATATGTATTAATACCAGTAATTCACAATATTATATAGTATCCCTGTACCAACCAGAACTACAGTATATGTAACCAGTCATGCACCTTTTCCGTTCCAGCGCAGTTTCATCCTCCCTTAGTGCACACCCCCTTCCACCATCCAGATCCATCCTCGCTTGTCCCTCCACGTATTGTAAATCCTTTACATATTGATAGATCCCCCTGCCCGAACTAACCACCATGTTATTTCCTAAAAAAAATAGCATCATTGTACTTACAGCCCTTTGTTTCCCAGGCCCTGAGTCTGTAATTAACTGTGTCTCAGCTGCCGTACCCACTTGCTCGAACATGCCACTTGACTTCAGATGGTTCTGTGCATACCCACAGGGGTTGACGATTCTTTAAAAATTGGAGGGTTGCAAAGCTAGAATAAATCAACAGGTAGCGGAACTTTGGAGATAAACAAGAAAGTTATACAAGCAAAACTTTCCAAATTATTTTTGTTCTTAAATGTTTCACGAAACTATAGAGAATAAATAACCGCAATTCCCCAGACGTTTCTCAGAAATGAAAGGCACGTTACATCCCAGATGGTGTGTCATCTTAAAAAAATACACATTTTTTTATTGTTAAAATGTAAAGATTAGGCAGATCATATTCATTATTTTTCCGTTCTCCGCCACTAGCCACTGTGTGTTGTGTGCCCATTTACAGCAGTTAAAGCAGAGGAATGTCTAATAATAATTAAATATGTGCAAAACTCCACTGATATATTTAAACCCCAAAAATGCTACTGGTAACTACAAAATGCTGTGTTTTTGAGTATGGATCCACCTCTTTTACCCAAGCTCCTCTGCTTGGGTAAAAAATCTCCATGTGACCCAAATCATTTTTTGGCACCGACCCTATATTAATAAAGGTTCTGACATCACCATGGCAAGGACCACGGTCCTTCCTTAGGTCATGGGCCAAACCACAGTCAAAGTAAAATACAGCTGTATAGGGTCAGGTAAAGGATTAATATTCCCTTGATCTCATTGTTGGTTTGCAGATGCTGCACTTTATATAACATAAAGGGTTATGTGCACTGTAAATACCAGTGTAATTAAAGTACATCACAGAGAGTTCCCTGACCATATAAAAATGAGGCAGCAGGCCATTCTTTTTACAGGGCAGGAATGCTGAGGGGCTTAATTCCTTATAGTGTTATTATTGTGATGGACATACAGTATGTAAGAATTATTAAAGAACTATTCCACTACTGCTCCCCATTATAATTTAAGCCTCTTATGTTTATATAATTATAATGGGAATGTGTGATTACTAAACTATTCACTTGTGAGTTTCCACTTAAAATGACAATCAAGATTCCGTTCCCATATGCCCGGAGAAAACCCACGCGTTAGTCCACTATCTGCAACAAAACCTCTAATGGTCTTTCGAGGGCAACTCATGAGACACATTCTCCTTTATATCTTGGTATCATTCAAAGTGAAGAAAGGTTCTTGAAGTTACAAGAAATTAGTTGAAGAACCTTGCTCTCAAAGCGATAGATTGTACTTATGGTGTTAAGTAGAATAACTGGATATAATAAGATTACAGCTAGGCAATGTGAGATTTAAATGTGTGAATTCTGTCAGAATAATCACTTGTTGCCAAGGCTATAAATGTCCTTTCCACCATTATAGTCATTTTATTAAATTATTATAATCATGTTTTAAGTAACAAATGACTTACCAACAAGAGTACATTAAAATCTACTTGTCTATATGGATGTTTACATTTATTCTTGTCATTTGGGACTTTCAATGAATAGTAATATACATAGTAACATAGTAATTGAGGGGGGAAAATTCCTTCCTGACTCCAAAGGGCAATCGAAAAGTATTCCTGTCAACCAGATCTACAGTATATTGTATTAATCCAGTATTCTCATATATATATTGTAATCCCCTCATTCATAACCACATGTAGACTGCCATGGACATTACTTTATACTCCTAAACCCTGTCTTGTCAATCCTGGACATCCCCCTATCTTCATAACCACATGTAGACTGTCGTGGACATTACTTTATACTCCCAAACCCTGTCTTGTCGATCCTGGACATCCCCCTATCTTCATAACCACATGTAGACTGTCATGGACATTACTTTATACTCCCAAACCCTGTCTTGTCAATCCTGGACATCCCCCTATCTTCATAACCACATGTAGACTGTCATCGACATTACTTTATACTCCCAAACCCTGTCTTTCAATCCTGGACATCCCCCTATCTTTATAACCGGGTCAGGTAAGTCCCTTCAGGGAATCTTTGAAATGTAGAGATAATGGAATAGTAGAGTTGGGGGGGTGATAAACATTTCTAAGGTTACTTTTTTTTTAGACTTGACATGCCCTTTAAAAAGATTTTGAAGTTCAGGGACTGGGCTTATGATGTAGTTGATGATGCTCTGTCCAAGCGAAAGATTCAAGTGGGCATGCTCAAACCTTAGACTTGGGGAAGAGCATGTTGGTGATGTCTCAGCTCACAGTACCAGCAGGAAACACCACCCTTTATACTGCTGTAAGCTTGGACAGACTGCCCCTAGAGGCATCATGCTAGTCTTCTTTGAAAAGGTATGGGGGCTCTTTTAAATAGAGGGCAGTTGTACGGAGGCTACAGTTCCCCTATAAGGGTTAGTAATCAGGTCATTTGCAGCATCTCACCGTCACTTCATAGAAAAGTTTTAAGTTCTTTCTACTTTCCTTTACTTAAGAAATCTAAATAAAAAAGAGTTGTCAAGACGGTTAGTCTAAATGTTGAAAACAATCCCAATCTTTCATGTTACAGCAATTTCATCTCGTAGAGATAGGAAACTCAAAAGAAATTTGCATTTTAATTAAGACGAAGGCAAAAATACAAAAAAAACCCCCAAAAAAACCCAAACACAACGCTGTCTAGATGTTTAGTAAGAATACTTATATTTTTTTGGGGGGGGAGAAAATGAATGGGTGATGACTTTTTTTTTTTACAAAATTCAGATGCTTCAGTTTGTGCCTCTGTAGGATCACCTGTATACAGTTATTCTGGTATTTTACAGCTCTAAATCTATTTTAGATTCTTTCAATCCTTATTTTTTAACACTTTTGATTGTTTACCAGTGTCTTTGGATTTTGTTGTATTTCCTGGTGAGATAGTTCTTTACAATTCCTAAGGGATAATTACAGACTAAAGCACAATTTATAGATGGCTCTGAAACTACTAAACTGTAAAGAAAAAACCTTAATGTGCAGCAAGTCATATATTAAATAAGTATACTCACCCAATGGGGACAAGCATGCCCAGTTACCTTCACCCATAGTTTATTAGAGACTGTATGCAAGGATCTTTGTGTATGAACCATTAAAGGACAACTATACTGTAAAAATTAACTATTTGGAAATGAAAAGTACCTGGGACAGGGAGGTTGGATTGATTATTCCGACCTCGTTATAGTGTTTAATTAAGGAGCTACAGCACATACAGTTTTCATTTGCCAGGTTATGACCCTGGGCCTTCCTCTATTAAAGATAGGACTGAAGCATTCAGGAAGCCTGGCAGAAGCAGTTTTCTTTCTGCTGCCGTTTTTCATAGAAATAATATTGGGAGATAGAAAATACCAATCCTACCTCCCTGCCCCAGGTACTTTTCATTTTAACTTATTATATATATTATATTTTATTAAGTATACACGCACTATAGTTCTCCTTTAAGAAAGGCAAGAGAATTAGTTTCTAGATTCAAGCTGTGCCCTAAAATCCATGTAAAACCCATGTTAACCCAAAGTACACAGGACACAGCTCCATTTCCAAATGTTTTAATAAATAGCCCTGTGCAACTGATACAAAACCCCATTGGTTAAGTTTAGAAATACTTCATAGCTCAAAACTTAATGGGGTCTTGTATGGCACTTTAAAGGAGCGCAATGGGAACGTCTTAACCTTATGTGATCCAACGATGCAATACCAGGCGTAATCATGTGTGTCCTGCAGGTGTCATTATAAAGTTACAGGGAGATTCAATAAAAGTTAGTATCGCTAAACATAGTGCTAATTTTGCCCCAACCAATGCTAAATAAGATCTGATTGGTTGGGGCAAAATTATCAAAATTTTTAAGGATAAGAGGTTTTATTTAGCAGGCATGGGAGAGCTTTAGCTTTAGTTGTTTACAGCAATTTTAATTTCATTTTAAAGTGCATTTACCTGTTATTGTGGTGAAACAGTGTTCCAGAACTTGTTTTTTGGTCCAGTAACCCATAGAATTCAATCAGATACTTTCTTTCATTGTTTTGTCGGCAGTGAACTGGAAAATCTAACTGCCAAAAGATTGCTACAGTTTATAGAGCTAGATTAAACTTTCCCTGGGACTACTTACTGTATAATGACCTATTCCATCCTGTGCATGGAGAAATGTTTAAAAGGAGACCAAGAGATAGGAAAATTAGTTTGCGGTCTATTGTATCATAAATGGAAATATTAAGGATCAAAGCAAAGTCTTGGTAATTTCTAGTTTTTCTTTTTATATCCTAAAGCTGACCATATATGCTCAATGGTTCCTAATGTGTTATTATATGACAGGTCACCAAGTGGTTCATTCACTGTCCAACACACGTGTTTAGAGAAAGAGACTTGGTAGCAGATACCCATTAATGAGTCTGAAATATGTGTTTTAGTTTTTAATGGATTTGAGACAAACTCCCTCTGGTTTATATTCCCCTCTGCCCAATCATATTTTCTCTTGAGCAAGGATGAAGTTTTGTATCGATGCAGTAAACCTCGGTTATCACGTAACCTTATAATCATTTGGTGTTTCTCCAGAAAGGTATAACAATAGAGAAGGTCTATGTATATTTGCTTTTCTTCTCCATTTTTGTTCTTCTGTAGTTGTGTTTTATCTGTTGTATTCAATTAGATCAACTGGACTTGAAGTTTAGTTCTTGAAGACGTTTCGCTAGTCATCCGACTGGCTTTCTCAATTCAGAATGACTTGTACAAGAATCTGTGGCAATTATGTACCCTGGAAAATCCCAATTAGCATATCACAGCCAGGTGTTAAGGGTGTGATTAGATAGTGGCTAAGAGGTGTTATAGGAACGCCCAGAGTAAGGTGTTAAAACAGCATTGTACATGGCAGACAGTTGGTGTCGAACCCCCCCACCTCTATTCAGTCTTGATTTCTTTATTTTCACATAAATGGCCTCCTTAACACCTCTCTTGAACCAGTCACGTTCCTTCGCCAGTATGTTAACATTACAATCTTCAAAGGTATGTCCTTTATCCTTAAGATGCAGATACACGGCTGAGTCCTGACCCGAGGAATTGGCTCTTCTGTGCTGGGCCATACGTTGATGCAGTTGCTGTTTGGTCTCCCCCACATACAAATCAGAGCATTCTTCACTGCACTGCACTGCATATATGATGTCGCTTTTCTTGTGTTTTGGTATTGGGTCTTTCGGATGTACCAATTGCTGCCTCAGTGTGTTGTTCGGTTTAAAGCAGACAGGGATACGATGTTTTTTGAATTAAAGCCTCATATGTGTTGTTATCGGCCAGGAGCATGGTCACCTTATCATGGTAGTCTGAGGTGTTGAGTTCCCCAACAGTGAAGGGGAAAAGCAAGACAGGAGGAAGAACATGGTCATCCCATATGTAGCAGGGGTCTCTGAGAAATTAAGAAGAATTTTCAAAAAACATCGTATCCCTGTCTGCTTTAAACCGAACAACACACTGAGGCAGCAATTGGTACATCCGAAAGACCCAATACCGAAACACAAGAAAAGCGACATCATATATGCAGTGCAGTGCAGTGAAGAATGCTCTGATTTGTATGTGGGGGAGACCAAACAGCAACTGCGGAACATCCCCATTAGCAATCACAATCACAGCCAGTTGGTAAGGGTGTGATTAGATAGTGGCTAAGAGGTGTTATAGGAACTCCCAGAGTAAGTGTTAAAACAGCATTGTACATGGCAAGACTTGGTGTCGAACCCCCCCACCTCTTTTAGGCTTGGTTTCTTTATTTTCACATAATGGCCTCCTTAACACCTCTCTTGAACCAGTCACGTTCCTTCGCCAGTATGTTAACATTACAATCTTCAAGGTATGTCCTTTATCCTTAAGATGCAGATACACGGCTGAGTCCTGACCCGAGGAATTGGCTCTTCTGTGCTGGGCCATACGTTGATGCAGTTGCTTTTTTGGTCCCCCCACATACAAACGAGCTTCTTCACTGCCCTGCACCGCATATATGAGGTCGCTTTCTTGTGTTTTGGTATTGGGTCTTTTGGATGTACCAATTGCTGCCTCATTGGTTTTTTCGGTTTAAAGCAGACAGGGATACGATTTTTTTTTGAAAATTCTTCTTAATTTCTCAGAGACCCGCTACCTATGGATGACCATGTTCTTCCTCCTTCTTGCTTTTCCCCTCACTGTTGGTATTTGTGTTCTTTTCTTTCCTTCTACTTCTTTTGACAAAGGCCCAGTCTGGATACCACAAGTTTTAAGGGCTCCTCTGAGATGTTTCATTTCTTTAGCCTTCGCCTCTGTGCTAGTGGGATGTTCTCGGCTCTGTGTTTGCGGGTTCTGATGACACCCAGCTTGTGATCTAAAGGGTGGTGGGAGTCAAACATCAAATACTGTCTGTGTGTGTTGGTTTTCTGTAAACCTCTACTTCCTTTTACCATTTTCCTACTTCTACTACCAACAGTCCAAGAAAGCCAGTTTGTTGTTTTGTACCTCTTCCCTTGTGAATTTAATGTTTTGGTCCACCGCATTAATGTGTTCTGTGAAAGCTTGTACTTCCTTCTGGTGATTTAACCCAGTTGTCATCAACATATCTGAACCAGTGGCTGTTGCATGCCCTTAAAGGTATTAAGCGCCTGTGTTTCTACCTCCCCCATGTAAGGGTGGCCACAATAGTGGAAACTGGAGATCCCATAGCCATCCATTTTTTTTGCTTAAAACTTATCCCTGTATTTGAAATAGGTGGTATTCAGGCACAAGTCCAACAAGGAACACACCTGTTCTGGGTTGAGATCAGTTCTGCTGGAAGAGTGCTGTCTTTGCCCAGCCGTTTTCTCACCATGTCAACAGCCTCCTGGTGGGTATACAATGAAGAGAGAAGTCACATCATAGGACACCATAGTTTCTTCTACACCCGAGTACTATATCTTCAATCTTGTTGGTGAATCCTGAGATTTCTGGATGTGATGCTTAAACTTCCCACCAAAGGTCCTAAATGTTAGCTAGATATTTTGCCACCTTGTATGTTACAGAGTTGATGCTGCTGACTATAGGTCTTAGTGGGGCCCCTTCCTTTATTATCTTTGGGAGTCCATATATGCATGGATGTGCTCACACAGGTAGAGGCGATGATACATTGCTGGTCAATGGCTTTATCCTTTTGAAGCTGTTGTAGTAAGTCTATGACTCTTTTCTTGTAACGGCTGGTGGGATCCCTTGTTAAAGCCTCATATGTGTTGTTTATTCTCCTCAGTGACTTCTTATATCCTTATAATTTACAGTAGGCGATACATCATCCTTATAATACATTAGTGGTACTCAGATTTCCTGTCTTTATAAACTAGCCTGTGCTTTTTACTAAATGGACACAAAACTCCTATTGACTTCGACATCCTCCTAGTTTACAGTGGGGATAATTATCCATATAATACATGATGGGGATAGCTAAGTCTATGTCCTTGTCCTCTATAGGGTTCCTGGCCTTTAATAATCCTGTGTGCTTGTACCTTTATATATACAACAAACTCCTCAATTACTTCTAATATCCATTATTTACAGTAGGAGATACATTATCAACTTTATATTTTACAGTTGATCCTTTAGGGATACATGGTAGGGGGGATAAAGTAATAAAAAATCTCTATCTAAATCTTTACAATTTGATTCTGATGTGCCTATATTATTATTATTATTATTATTGTTGTTATTATGTTAGATTTATAGCTCAACATTTTCGGTGCGCTTTACAGTTGCATTAATATACATGAGGAAAACATACATTTACTACATGGTGTGCAAGTAATAAAAGTGCAAATATTTCAGTGATGGTCCATTGCTTAATATATTAATATTTAGCTAATGTTTTGCAATAAGAAAAATCTAGAAGATATGTAAATTCTTGATGATGTCATCCGTGATGTCACTCAGTGAAATAACATTGAAATTTGATATCCCCTGTGATGCATAAAAACCAGTAAAACATTTTATTAATTTGTGAGACAGCGATGAAGCAGGATGTTTATCAACTTTTCTGCTTTTGCTGATTCTTTTTTCCATCTTGTTTACCCTCCAGCTCCATCCTATGTTATAATTTATCTTCTTTGGTGTGGTGTTGGTTTCTGTCCTGGTAACAAGTTCACAGTTCAGTAAGTACTTCATACTTTACTTTATTTAAAGGGGAACGTCTCCAATTCTTCCAAACTAGTTGTGTTGTATAAAAAGCTTCCATGGGACCTTCAATATGAAACCTAATCACCATCTCTTATATACATGACAGCGGCACTGTTTATGCATCTCCCCTTTTAAAAACCTAAAATAAAGACACGACCCACTGTTTATTTGGAATTTTACTGGCCACAGCTTTATTTTCACATTAACAGCATATTTATTCCAAAAAGTAATTTATCGCATACTAAACATGTTAACATACAAAAACATAAAAGTTAACACTGCTGATAACATTCTTACCAACAATTATCATAACTTTATAATAACAATTATAAACAATTACAATATTACTCAGAACTGTTAGTTAACAATGAGTCCCTGTCAGCCGACTAACATATAATTAATTAAGGCCATAATCATCCTGAGTACCGCTCCCTCCTGGTTCGCTGGATCTTTTTCTTTACTTTCACCATCATCATCTTGACACACCACTTGGGTTAGAACCAGGACCAAACTACCATACCTCTTTTTTCCTCACATTGTAACTCCTCCCTTCAATGGCCGATGACAGGACCGCCAAGCTGTGACAACGAGCTACCTGTGATCTTGGATAACTGCTCTCATTCCTCGGAGCTAAAGGAAACAGTACGCGACTCATCAAATTTTTCCTTAAATCTCTAACATTTCTACTGTTATTACTAACAACTTACTTCTCCCACTGACATGTACCTTCTTAAACTCTACTGTATTGCCATGGCCAGTTTAAACTATGCCCATAATTTGTGACTGGGGGTGTAAAGCTATATCCTTGGGATGGGTGGGCGGGGTCGGCCGTTGGGGTCCTAAAATGGCGGCCTCCCACTTCAGCCCTGTGGCCTTTTATAACTATCTCCCCTCCTCCTCTTCCCCCCCTCCCCCTCCCTCCAATCCCTGTCATTGCAGCACTCCCGGTCCTTGCCCCTCCGGGCCGCGTCATGCCCCCTCCTCTACCTACGGAGGCTCCGTGGGCTCACTTGACAGCGGCATGTTTATGCATCCCCCTTTTAAAAAACCTTAAATAAGACACGACCACTGTTATTTGGAATTTTACTGGCCACAGCTTTATTTTCACATTAACAGCATATTATTCCAAAAGTAATTGATAGCATACTTATAAATTGGTAACATACAAAAACATAAAGTTACACTGCTGATAACATTCTACCACAAAATTATCATAACAGTTATAATAACAATATATAAACAATTAACAATTACTCAGAACTGTTAGTATTAACCTGAGTCCCTGTCAGCCGACTAATCATATAATTAATTAAGGCCCATAATCTAATCCTGCGTAACCGCTCCCTCCTGGTTCGCTGGATCTTTTTCTTTACTTTCACATCATCATCTCTGACCACCCACCTTGGGTTAGACCAGACCAACTACCATCCTCCTTTTTCCTCACATGGTAACTCCTCCCCTTCATGGCCGACTGACAGGGACCCGCCAACGCTCACGAGGTTGGACACCTTCAACCCCGTGAGGGCCCAAAACCATTAAAGCCTTCTCCACAACGGTTTGTAACTGTAAATTAAAAATGTCAATACCAACCTCCGTCAGATGAAACCCCATCCCGGGCGGAAAAGAGAGCGGTCATGTGCTATATCTGGTGTGTGTCTACTACCAACCCCCCATTTAATTGTAGAAATTTAGATGGACTTATACCTTAATCCGAACTCGTCAATGGCCTCTTGTGACTTAGCGCCTTTCCTAGTTGTCTTGGAATTATCTCAGACCAAATTAAAAAACCTTGTGAATATGACCAAAGCCGTAAGCAACGCGCTTAACGCTCTTTATCAGGTGTCTCATGGGTGTATACCCTAGATCATTACCCCCTGCATGCATCAGTAAAATGCAAGGTGGGCCGTCTTTTTTGCCTGCTGTATAGCTCTGGGAACGAGTTCGTGCCCAAGCATGCCCCGTTTACGACCCATAACACGTTAGCTTGATCAGGTGGAATATACAATTCACTACCTTTTGGGCGGAGAACTGCTCTCTTTTCAGCCAAAATATGTAAGAAGGCCTATAAGCCATATTGCGCGCCGTGGAGCACCTGAAAAAGTAAATGAATTTGGGACCGAAAAACACGTAACGCTCGAATCTAGTTAAACAAAATTGTATTAAAATACCGCTAAGCTGCCACTACATTCTACCTCACTCGGTTATGCCGTATATATGATCTGAACCTAGAGGACTCCCACCTACCAATGGCTTTATGACTCCTCGGGACAAGCCCAACGTGCTGCCTCGGTGGCGGCTCTATACGGAATGAATGTGTCCCGTAATCTGCTAACGTCACCCCTAAACCTTGCAAGGTTGCTTTGTAGAATGGCTTGTAATTGAAACGAGGAGAGGAAGCTCCATCCTTGTGTATAAGATAGGGAACCCCCCGACGGTCTCACACTGTGGTTAACTGTTAAAAGCTTGCACTGGGCAAGTGTTACAGATGTAATGGCATTGTAACGACACCTTAAAGTTGACCCGGTTTGCTCGTCTTTGTGTTGCGCACTATTATGTCCAAACGATCCCCTTGTATGTCACGTCTTGAGCTAAAATGCCCCCTTCAGTCTTCCTTGCCCTACTTACCAGCTCAGAGACTCTGAATGCTCATAAAAGGCCCAAGAAAGGCTACCTGAAACAAGGCCTTCTCAAAATTGTGAGTCCGTTATGTTACTAACTTGGATAAAAGAGCCCTTCTAGCATTTGTAGTAGGGTAAGGGGCGTCTCTTGTCTATGTTTTTTGAACCTTTTGTGAAACCTTTCACTGCCTGCCTGATCAGAAAGTTCTTAGTATAGTCAGGCCAACCCATTGCTTTAAAAAGGAATCTTAATGCCACAGTTCTTCAACAGCATGCATACGACGAACCTATCTCGAACAAACTAGCTATATGCACCAATACATGTTCAGCCGTTTTCCTTCGTCTAATACCCCCCCCCTACCTCGTACTCAAGTTGAAACCATCTACGCCACACAGCGGAATAAGCTTCCCATGTTGATGGGGCAAGGGACTGCGTATTAGTATTGCATACCTCTCAATGATGTTCCAAAGCGACCTCCGAAAACCTCACACCTTGGGCCGCTGCCGTCGGCGCAATAATCGGAACCTGACCCACTGAAAACGTGACAGAGCACAGCATTTCGTTAACATAACCGGGGATGTGTTTAGCTTTAAATTGTATATTAAGCCGTAACACTACTAGTACTATTCGTCTCAGTAAAGTCAAAACTGGTAAAGAGAAGAAGATGTGTAAGTTATTTATGGCCATCACCACTGCCATGTTATCTGTGTGGAATATAATACTTTTGTTCTCTAAACCAGATCCCACAGTTCTAAGGCCACTAGAATAGGAATATTCAGATATGTTAAGTTTTTATCACTTGGGAGGACTTCCAGCGATCTGGCCATGGAGCAGCACACAGGCACCATTAAAATAGGCTCCAAAACCTGATCCACCACGGCATCGGTGAACAAGTGAATGTTGTCACTATCCAAATCCTTTAGATAGCCAATAATTGGCGCCATAAATTGTTCTAAAAATTTTTCCACACTCTAAGGTCTTCCTTGATTGCTTGTGAGAGCCGAATAAAGTGATGGGGTTGTCGAACCCCGCAGTGGCTAATGCAAGTCGCCTAGAAAAAAACTCGACCCATAGGCATTATCCTACAGGCAAAGTTAAGTTTTCCTAACAGGGACTGCATTTCCTTAAGGGTAATCTTTTTTGCTAAAATGTTTGGAAATGTGCTTAACAAGTCGGTCCTTTCAAGGGCAGTCTGCCCTCCTGCCTCACGTATCTATTTCAATCCCTAAAAATTTAGACACGTGGAGGGGCCTTCGGTTTTTTCTTGTGCTAGAGGGGATGCCACAAACGCAGGCACACCGTGCCCATGGCTTGCAGTAGTATTGCGCATAGGTTGGAGTTCTTTGGTCCAACGAAACGAAATCATCTAAGTAATGTATATGCTTTAACGCCTGTCTCCTGCCTTACCACCCACTACAAAATGTATGAACGCCTCAAAGTAAGCACAGGAAATCGAGCAGCCCATTGGTAGTGACTGTCTACAAAATTGGTTGTCAAAGAAACAAATACCTCAAAGGGATGGAATTCGGATGGACGGTGGTAAACAACCTAAAGGCCGACTCGACATCTGTTTTTGCCATCTGTGCCCCTTTTCCTGCTTCCCGTACTAACTAATGGCCACATCGAATGAAGTATAGCTCACGTGTGTTAAGTTGTCGTCTATACATCATTACGATCCACCTGCCGGGTATGATAAAGATGTGTATCAGACGAAATTTGCCTAATTCTTTTTTGGGGACTAAACCTAATGGAGAAACCCGCAAATTGGGGAATGGGGGGTCCTGAAACGACCCGCCATTCTGCCTGCTTTTACCTCTTTGTGCAGCTTCTCTCGAACTATATCTGTATTAGTCAAGACCGAGCGGCAAAATTTTTTGTCAATTTGGAGCTCCAAGTGTAGCGGAATTATGAAACCTAATCTAAAACCTTCGATAGGAATGTAGCCTTATCCTTATTCGGTATCTATCGAGCCAGGGCTGATCGCCTTACTCACTGGCGTCACCCCTTTTTCCACTATTATTCTGGTCTTTCCTTGGCTCCTCGCAACCTTTTGAAGCACCTGGCGTAGGGATGTGTGCCTGAACAAAAGGAGCATTCGTGTCGAAATCTACACGTTGCCCCCACTTGCACTGTCCTTCGTTGAAGGACCAGCAAGACCCTCTTTTCTGGCTGCCCTGTTGACCCGACAAAGCGTATCCTGTTGACAGAAAGGGCTGAAAACTAGCCGTCCTGAGGTGGTCCCCCTGTTTGCCTGCTTTACCGTCATAACCCTCATCCATAATCCTATATCCCATGGTCCCATTTTAGCTCCTTGCGTACGCCTTCCTCTGACGAACTGCTCATCATTATTGAGCCCTGCTTGACTGCCATAAACCCTTGTGAGCCTCCCAGATGCCATCTAGGTAGCAGAACAAGGGGGAACATTGTTCTGGAAAACGTTCACCTATGATGCTTGCCATTATAGCATAGGTTGCAGCCAGTTCCGAACGTGCGTGGAATCAACCTATAGCGCCGTCGCTCATCATCTTCCTCCTTTCTATGCTCCTTCCTCTTCCATCCCCACGGTCAATGTTAAACGCAAGAGGAAGAAGCCGTGAATATGTCACAACTATTCGCCGCGCCATATTTGTTCTTTTTGTCTCCGGTTTTAATGTGCTCCCAATGGAACCTCGAAGCATACGTAAGTGTGCCCTTTTGCTGAGTCGGAGACTGATATGTTCCTATTGACTCTGTGCCATATCCGTTTCCTTGCCTAAACTGTGTTCCGTTGTAGCGGCCCTGTGCGCTTCGCTGGGGTGAATATGAAATGCTCCCTGTAGTGTGAGCTGTCTGTCGTAAAGGTATATCTCCTGTCCTTGGCCCCCCTACCCTTTGACTGGGTGTTCCCACCGGGGGTGTGCTGAATTTTGTCCGCTGTCCCATTGGAAAAGTAATTGCCTAAGGCCTGTCACAAAAAATATTAACCCACTTGTGGAAGCATCCGACCCAGACCCCTGACCTGTGACTGAGAGATAGACGAACGGGGTAAATAAAAAGGGGTTACCTGATGTCAAAGTTCTGCGGTGTGTCGCGGACGAGAATGGGCTGTGACAGTTGGTACTGGCGTGGGCAGTTGCTGGAGCTGTCGTCCTGTTGTGACGCCGTCTGATGCGGTGGAGTTAGAAACTGCGATGCTGGCGGCGGGGGTGCGTCGGAGAGAGGAATCGTTCTGGCGATCGAACCTGTGAAAGCAAGGAGAGGGAGCGATCCGGCCCTGATGCTGGGTTACACACCCCCCCTCCCCCGCTGCACGCTAGGTGTTGTTCGTCACCCTGGAGACTGTACTGTGAGGGCAGGGCAGAAGAGGGAGCAACCTGCATTTAACTGGATGGCGACCTCCCTCCCCCCCTGTACGTTATTAGCACCCCTGTTACTGAGGAAGATGTTGATTGGCCATTGTACCACCCTGACCTGTGAGTCCAGGCCGCACTTCCTTGGGATTTGGGGGGGGTGGCCGTTCCCTTCCTGGCCGCACCCCGCCTGGTTCACCTACCGGAAGCCTTGTGTTGCTCTGGTGGCGCCTCCCGTGATTCCTTGGCGAGGGGGCCCTTCTGAGTTGGGCCTGGCCGCTGGGATTACTCTTCCCTGGAAGGTTAGCAGAATCTCCTGCGTTCTGCGGGTTCCTCTTGGGCGTGCTCCCTCTGTCTCCTTTCGTGGTGGTGATGGGCTGAGGCAGTGATGGGGGCCTTGTTCGCCGCACCTCGCGCCTACTCCTAGTGGTCCACCTCTCTGTTACTGGTGGTCGCGTCCACACCAGGGTCCCCGGTCAAGACTATCCAGAGGGATAAGCTGTCGCAGCCAACCTCGCCCATGCTGAAGACGCCGCCTGCTGGACTCACCGCATTAGGGAGTCCAGGTGAGCCAGCTGTTCGGCCGTTGGGTTCCTAAAATGGCGGCCTCCACTCAGCCCGTGGCCTTTTATAAATCTCCTCCCCTCCTCCCTCTTCCCCCTCCCCCTCCCTCCATCCCTGTCATTGCAGCACTCCCCCGGTCCTGCCCCCCGGGCGCCGTCATGACGCCCCTCCTCAAGACGGAGGCTTCCGTGGCTCACTGTTTGTAGGTGTTTCCGCCATGTGCCGGCTATAGTATTTGACATTTATAGTCATGTGACCGGCTTATGCCATGTGGACCAGCTTTATAGTCATATAACCAGCTTATATATTGTGACACACGTTACAGCAATGTGACCAGCTTAAGTTCATGTGACAGATCCTATATGCCATGTGACCAGTTTATAGTCATGTGACCGCTTATAGTCATGTGTCAGCCTTTCCTCTAATAATTGTGCCTCCATCCTAATCATGCTTTAAACTGTCTGCCAGGTTGCTTTCTGTTTCCCACATTAAGCCGTAACTAATCATGGTTTCTCGGTGCGAGGGGATGGAAGCAGAGGACAATTGATGTCCCCATAACCCCTACTGGAAGCAGGATATTTCACACTTTACCCAATAATCACTCTCACAGGTACAAGCAGGGTTGTATATCCTATGGGATGGATTGTCCAGACTGCAGGTACGAGATCCTGAGTCCCCAGGCAGGGCTTAAAACCGCCTCGCCTAACAGAGAAAATGTCAGCGCAGCCCCCTGGTTGGTACCCAGGTTCCCTGTCCTGTATAACATATAACTTAAATGGACAACAGATCTCTTAGTGACTTCTAATTCCTTACAATTTACAGTAGGGAATACATTATCCTTTATAGTACATGGTTGTACCCAAAGTTCCCGTCTGTTTATAAACATAAATTTATATGGACACAGAACTCCTCTGTGACTTCTATATCCTTATAATTTACAGTTGGGGATACATTATCCCTTATATAAATGGTGGGTACCCAGAGTTTCCTGTCCTGTATAACAATAAATTTATATGGACATAAAACTCTCGGATTACTATATCCTTATAATTTACACAGCCTTAGTAGGGGATACCTTATCCACGCCCCTAAACCCTAAAGTTCGGTACCCAGACGTTCCCTGCCTCGTATAACATAACTTTAAATGGACCAGATATCCTTGTGACTATAATATCCCTCTCACAATGGACACCAGCCTCAGGGTCGAGAATAAATTCTCTGTCATAGTACACGGTGGCTACCACACAAGTTCCGTCCGTATTAACATATAAATGTTATCAGGACACAGAAATACTCTGTGATTATCAATATACTTTATAATTAACGTGGGCGATAATTGATCCATTTATCCAATAAAGGTCCCCTTGGTCCAGAGTCTCCCGCCTGGTCATGTTTCCTATAAACATATAATGCCGCATTAGGACCATTAACAATCATCAGTACTTCTAATATCCTTCCCATACTTTACCCCAGTAGGGGATTACTCATTATACCTTATACATAAATGGTGGTACCCAAGATGTCTACCAGTCCTGATAACATATCAACTTTATATAGACTCCCAGGGACTCCAAATCATATAACTTTACCCAGGAGGGTATACACATTAGCTCTCTCATCATTAATGAGTCTCGGTTTACTCAGACTCTTCCGATCACCCTGTATAACTCAGCTGTGGCCTTGTACATTTTATAGACAAAAGAATACTCAGTGATTCTAATAATTCCCTGTCCTGTATAACATAACTTTATATGGACACAGAACACCTCAGTGACTTCTAATATCCTTA
Source organism: Hymenochirus boettgeri (assembly GCA_019447015.1). Taxonomy (NCBI): domain Eukaryota; kingdom Metazoa; phylum Chordata; class Amphibia; order Anura; family Pipidae; genus Hymenochirus; species Hymenochirus boettgeri. The sequence goes on from CM033469.1 coordinate 414,358,607, forward strand.
TAATTTACAGTAGCGGATACATTATCCTTTATAGTACATGGTGGTACCCAAAGTTCCCTGTCCTGTATAACATATAACTTTATATGGACACAGAACTCCTCTGTGACTTTTAATATCCTTATAATTTACAGTAGGGGATAAATTATCCCTTATAATACATAGTGGTACCCAGATGCCTGTCCGGTATACAATACTGTATAGGACACAGAACTCCTCAGTGACTTTTAATATCCTTATAATTTACAGTAGGGGATACATTATGCCTCATAATACATGGTTGTACCCAGAGTTCCCTGTCCTCTATAACATAACTTTATATAGACACAGAACTCCTCAATGACTTCTAATATCCTTATAATTTACAGTGGGGATACATTATCCCTTATAATACATGGTGGGACCCAGAGTTCCCTGTCCTGTATAACATAACTTTATATGGACACAGATCAATAATTTATCAATATATACCAATCAATAATATATCAATATATATCAATCAATAATATATCAATATAGATCAATCAATAATTTATCAATATATACCAATCAATAATATATCAATACATATCAATCAATAATATTTCAATATATACCAATCAATAATACACCAATATATATTAATCAATAATATATCAATATTTATCAATCAATAATAGGAATCATATGTGTAGCTTACGGGCAATGAACGGGTGCCTATTAAGTCCTGGCTCAGGAACAGGAAAAATAAAGAATATATCAATATATATTAATAATAATATATCAATATAACATCAATCAATAATAATCAAATATATCAGTCAGATAATATTCAATACATATCAATCAACTATATTAATATTAACCATCAATAATATATCAATATTACCAATCAATAATATATTCAATATTACAATCATATATATTAATACCGTATCTACTCGAGTATAAGCCGACCCCGTAGTATAAGCCGAGGGGTACCTATTTTTACCCTGAAAAAAACAGGAAAACCTGATTGAACCCGAGTATAAGCCGAGGGTGAAAATTTGACCACTACTGCCTTCTGATTCAGTTATTTTTTTGAGGATTGAGTTGCCCTTAAATGGACAGCAGGATTCCTATACAGATGTTTTGAAAACTAAAACTCCAGCAAATAAAGCATGCTGGGAGTTGTAGTTCCAAACATCTGTATGTAAAATTCGCTTGTCCATTTAAAGGGCAAACTTAAGCCTCAAAACAATAAAGAATCAGAGGAGGATGGTATCTATTGCAGAGAGATTTGTCTTTTTGAGACTTTAAGATTGCCCTTTAAATGGGAGACAGCAGAATTCCCATACAAATTTTTGGAAACTACAACTCAGCATACTTTTGTTGCTGGGAGTTGTAGTTTCAAAACATCTATATTGGAATTCTGCGTTAGGGGTTTAAAAAGCTCAAAGTTTCTGCTGTTAAGTAAAAGCCTGCAGTGGAGAGCCCCACCAGTTGCATTCCTTACCCCAATCACCTCACAGCTACTCTCAGACTCTGAATTCCTTACCGGCATCGCCAGCAGTCCGAATCCGGTTGCCGCACGCTTAGTAAGTACTGTGCATTTGCCAGCTGATGTCACTACTCGGCGCCTCTCATCGCCCGCGCGCCGAGTCAGTGACGTCAGCTGGCAAATCCACAGTGCTAGCTTGCGTGGGGCAGCCGGTATTGGAGTGCTGAGTGATGCCGGGTAAGGATTCAGAGTATAAGAGTAGCTGTGAGGTGGACTGGGGTAAGGACTGCAACTGGTGGGGCTCTCCCACTGCAGGCATTTAACTAACAGCAGAACTTTGAGCGGGGACTTGACTAACCTTTTAAGGAGTTGACGCGAGTATTAAGCGAGGCAAGGTTTTAGGTTTATTTTAAAACCTAAAAAACCTCGGCTTATACTCGAGTAATACGTAACCAATCAAATAATAATCAATATATACCAATCAATAGTATATCAATACTATCAGTCAAAATATACAATACATGTCAATCAATAAATATCAATATAAAATCAAGAATAGATCAGAGTTGAGTCAATAATAATTTATCAATATATACCAAGCAATAATATATCAATAGATATCAATCACAATAGATCAATATAGATCAACTCAAATTTATCAATAATACCAATCATAACTATATCAATACATATCAATCAATAATATTTCAATATATACCAATCAATAATACACAATATATAATAAATAAGATATCATATTTATCAATCAATAATATATCAATATATATCAATCAATAATATAGCAATATCTATCAATCAATAATATATCAATATATATCAATAAATATATCTCCAATATAGATCAATCAATAATAATAAATAGACAATGTTTATAAACTTTCTCAGCGTCTCAATGGAATGGAATTATTTCTTAATGGCTTATGATTGGCAGCAAACCAGGAAAAATCCCCTCTTGTATTCAAAAGTCTATATTTTAGTACTGGTTGCGCAATTAAATCAAGCCAATAAAATGATGGATAAAAAGAGGGGGGAGAGAAAAACGGTATTAAAAAACTTTTGTCAGACTCAAGTTTAGAAACCATAAAAAATCAGTATAAATATCAATAAAATAAAGGCACACTTACTCTTCTTGATAATCGAGTCTCGTTGTAGTACATTCCTCCGTGTGTTCCTATTATTCCCAATATGTGCATATAATATGGGCTGGTTCACATTAATATTTTCCAACTATATTATTCTTAGACATAAAAATACCACCTAAAAAACATGCCAGTAAATATCACTCAATAAAGCAACATATAGAAAAAAGCAAATCTATAGAAAGTGATATTACTTTAAAAAGGCAGTAGGTATCATATGTATTATTATTAAAAATAGATCAACGCGTTTGCCTATATGGCTTCCTCAGGATCAAAAATATATAGGGATAAGATTTACAGGTGGTATACTCCCTTTTTTAAAACTCTCAAAAAAATTCCCGGCTAAAAAAACGGAAAGTGACGTCATGCTATGGGAAGCATTGCCCATACTCCATATAATTTAGAAAGGCCCTTTTCCTACAATTAGCTAAAAAAAGATTACTTTCAAAAAGATTTAAAAATCCGGGATCCCATGCCGTCTAGTAATCTCTGACTGTCCGTAACTAAGTATGCTGGTACTCACGATGCAACTCGCGGCCGCCATATTGGATATCCTATGATCACGGCCTATGCGTTTCACTCATGGAACGCATATATTCAGCGGCCACCATGATGAATAACAAATTGTATGGAAGGGGTCCGTACCGATACATCCTTTATATATTTGGTCGGGAATGGATATTTACAGTCTGGTCCCTGAAAATTAAAATCACCCGATATCATTTTAGCAAAAAGCCCTTAAAAAAGTATTGGGTCTGAATAAGTGGGGCTTGTAACTAAAACCCCCGTCTTAAGGTGAGGGATAGAAATTACATGTGACAAAGGATGGAAATGGTAAACTCCCCCATAAGGTAGATAGTTTGTAATTACAGGTGGTAAAAAACTAATATAAAAAAAATGATTCCTATAATGGGTTATCAAAAATTCATAAAAAATTCATAAAAATTAATAATTAGTAAAATTACAGAAAAAAGTATTTAAAAATGTAAAACATACAGTGAAGGAAATACAGTTAGTGAAGAACAGATAAAAAAAAATCAATAAATTATATTATAAAGAAACTCCATAGATCTATCTCTTATTAATTCCTATGGGAATTGAGGGTTTTAAGTTCATATATCCATTTTGTTTCCGCCTTGATAGGGTGCTGTTGTATTATTGCCCCCTCGTTCTGAAATTTTAAGATGTCAATAGCCCAAAAGTCGATTGCTTATCTAAAGGTATACCATTTTGGCATCATTAAAATGTTTGCGGGATGTGAGGTTTTTTTCTTCTTAAATCACTTAAGTGTTTCCTTATTCTCGTTTTAAGAGCTCTTCCTGTTCTTCCGACATATTGTTTGCCGCAACTACATTGTATCATATATATAGCATTTTTTGAGTTACAGGTGATAAAGTTTTAAATATATTCCTTTTAGTTGTGGTACTCCAAAAGTTTTACTTTTGTAGGTTTGGTGGTGTAGTACATGCTATACAATTTCCACAGGTAAAAAACCTCTATTGCCAGAGAAACCACTTTTTTTATTTAAAAGGAACAAAAACATAAAGGGAAATTGTTGCACCAAAGTCACTTGATAAGTAGTACTACAATAACTCAGTAGAAATAATTGGCTAATAAAAAATGGAATTAAAAGTGTTTTTTTCCTGTGGAAATTGTATAGCATGGACTAACCACCAAACCTACAAAAATTAAAACTTTTGGAAAAGTACACACACTAAAAAATCTCCAATCTCATGGAGATTTTTAATGTCTAAATAAATATAGTGTGGAAAATATTAAGTGTGAAACAGCCCAATTATTTATGCACATATTGGGAATAATAGGAAACACACGGAGGAATGTACCTACACGAGACTCGATATCAAGAAGAGTAAGTGTGCCTTTAATATTTATTAGATATTTATTACTGATTTTTATTTTTCTAAAACTTGAGTCTGACTAAAGTTTTTATACCTTTTTCTCTCCCCCCTCTTTTTATCCTACATTTATTGACTTGAGGTTAATTGCGCAACCAGTACAAAAAATATAGACTTTTGATATCAATAGACAAATCTGCACCAAAATCGGTGTAGAATTTGCTGCTTAAGCTATGGTCCCGTACAGGGCCTCTTTAACGTCTCGTCAGACCCATTAAACTATTTGTGGGGGCTCTCTCTTAACCTTTTACTATTTGTAGCCTATGTTTTGGGGGATTTGCCATTTCAATTCCCCTTCCTACCCCTGTCCTTAAAACTGCCTTGGTACTGTTAATTTAATTAATTTAGCCACTTATACAGAAGCCCTTCAAACCACCTCCATATTTACGTTACCCAACGATGCTTCCACCATTGCTTACACACCCTGATCCATCACCATGGCTCTTTCCTCTTTCAAAGTCGTGATGCTTATGTCACGGCCAATGTTTGACAGCCATACCCAGATGCTTTCTTCTGCTGCTGGGCAGTGGCAGAGGAGGTATCTCCTATATGGAGATTGATTAGGCTGTGTAAGTTAGGTTAGAAGCATCCTTGGTAAGGTAAGTTGTTCTGTGTGTGACCGTTGTATCAAAGCTGATGGACCTGGTCCGAGCGAACAAGGTGTAGTTCTCAAATTCCACAACTGGTGAGACACTCTCACCCAATCATTGGGACCCAGCACGTTACACTGTGCCCCATATTATATTCAGACTTTCATCTGGGTGTGTTGTTGTATAAGTTCATTATAAAAATATGAATTCAGGTTTATGACACAATCAGAACACAAACACAAAGGGCCGTTTTGGGTTTTGTCTAAACATTTTGGTTCAGTGAGTAGTAACTGTCGTTTTGCTAATTTCATTAATGATCCGCCTCTGAAAGTGATTTACGGCCTTCGGCATCGAAATTGCCTGCAGTAAAGATCAATAACTGATGTATTATATTTTGAATGAACTCTCTATGGCTCTGATCCTTTATATTTAGACAAATGGTATTGTAGTTGTGTGCAGCCTGATATGAATTTCCTTTATGTGTGTAAGGTCGTAAGGGGTAATTGGTAAAAAGGTCAAAATAATCCGCATTAATTGTAAGTCAATTTTAGGAGCAGTAAATCTGCCCTTAACTGCAGGCTACAATTTTGTTAAACATGTTAGAATTAATCCTAAACACGTCCCCATCGTCACGAATGACTTGGCCTTTGATACTGTTTTATTTTACGTCCAGAGGCTTATAGTGTATTTCCAGGAAATAAAAATACGGTAAATGCAATTGTGTTTATTTCAGTTGGGATTTTTAAAGTCAGGTGGTAGTGGGGGGGATTTCTTGTTTTGTGTCTTGTTGTCTACACATATGGCAGCTCTGCCGAGCCCCCCCCCCCCCCATTTATTTTGTATTAAATAACCTCCATTCAGATCTCCGTAATTCTCTGGAGTTACATTATTTTTTCCACATTGTGCATTATTTTATATATACTATATATAATAAAATATATCCCATATTATATAATATATATACAGGGAGATCAATAAAAGTTCTTATCGTTTAAAATGGTGCTAAATTTGCCCCAACCAATCAGATCTTATAACATTTAAAAGCTAACATCTGATTGGTTGGGGCAAAATTAGCACCATTTTTAATGATTAGACCTTTTATTGAATCTCCCTGATAATATAAAAATAATGTAGTTTAAAACTGAAAGTGTATTTAGGAAGGAATTTTAAACGGCCGCGCTCCATGCAATGATTCAAAATGGCAGCTCCCAGCAGCCTCTGTGCTTATCATGGTGGTGGGAGGATGTGTTGAGCAGTTGTAGGGTTAAATGTCCATCAATCCGTAGGTTTGAAAAAAAACACATAGGGGGAGAATTACCCAGAGTCGATATCGCTCTGGGTAATCTTTTAACGCCAGCTTTTATCTGGTGATAAAATGTAGCGGGGGGGGGGGGAAAAACGGCACACGTGCAATATTGAATCGCTGCACGGATGGCTTTTGCGATACCAGCATGGCCAGCACAATATAGACGTTACATTTGCGCTTACTGATATTGAACTTAAACTTCAGAAACCCGAACAGCACCGCCAGGAAATCTGCCTGTAATCATCTATGATATTGATCTATTGCAATTATGTTTATAAAGGTTTTAATTCAAGTATAAAATAAAGGAATATCTGAACGTGTTTTTTATCACTGATTTACAAACTGAACGAAACTCCAACGCGAAATGGCCTGAAATTCCATGAATTCAGAATTTTCGAACCCATTGACTTAACGGGATGTAGATTCCTTCCTTATGGCTGACAGTGGACACGTACGACATAACTAAGGTTGTATACAATTTACAGGTAGTGATGGCCCAGTTCACGGATCGCCAATCCGAGGCGGATTTACCTCGTTCGTGAACGGCGGATATCGCGGATTTTCCGGTTTTCCCCTTTTCTAACCGCGTTTTCGTAAATTTCTGAATTACGAGGATTTCACGTATTTTCCAAAATGCATGAAAAATACGTATTTCGAAAATGTTCAAAATACGAGGATTTCTCGTATTTTCGAGGATTTTTTCTTTTTAATGGATCCGCTCGCGTATTTTAGAATTTTCCCGAAAATTTGCGGATTCCGAGCGGACGGGATTTTGCGAAGTTCGGACATCTCTATTTACAGGCTCTACGTACCATATTATATAATAGTCATTATCTATGTCTAAAGATGGAACACACTGTCAGATCCTTCCTTGATCACTTCCGACAGGTCGTGAAGGAGAAGGACTGTTGGTTGCAGCAAAAGTGACTGCGGCCGACACTGAACTATCGGTCAATTGGGCAGAAATATATGTATGGTGTGTACCCAGTTAAGATTAAATTCCAATAAAATAAAACCAACACCAGAGGGCAGTAGCATGTAACACAGGTAACCAAACAGCAAACAAACAGGAAAGCAAAACAAAAACTTGCATAAGAAATAATATAAACCCTTTATTCATTTATTTAAGGATATGAACGGTCACTGTGGACCTGTAGAACATGTGGAACATGTATCCCATAATACACGTAGATTACATGGCACGATACTGTTGTTTCAAACCTTTACATTAGTTTCACTAAAGGACTGAGTTGATGTAAAGGTTTCTGAAACCCTCTGCAATTTGTAAATTGTAGACTGTAAATGAAACATTTTAAGTACAAACAAGGAAGAATTAAATGGCAGGAATTACACGTCTGCGGAAGGAGCGGGAGAATAGAATTTATACTGTACTTTGAAATACAATTTCCAAATCATCAAAGAAAGTAATATTTCCTACCCTACAATTTAAAACAGTAAAGAAAAACTATTTCTTCTTTGTGCTAAACTCTTTGTTTCCTTGAGAGAAGAAAATGTAATTGGAACACAAATGACGGCGGAAAGAGTAAAACGCAATAAGAACTGTTAAGATAAACACATTTAAATGGGAACAGCATCAAAGTATATAAAAAAAAACTAAACCAGTGTCTATTTCCTAACTAGCAGGGGCGTAACTACCAGGGAAGCAACCGCAGGGGCACCCAAGGAGCCTAGAGGTCCCTGGGGTGCCCCTACCATGAAGCAAACTGAGACATTTGCTCAAGGCTCGCCCCTGAGTGAGGAACACTAGGAGGTGTCAGTTAAAAAAAAAATCCTTCCTGCAATATCGCATTTTAGCACCAGTCCACCAATCAGCCCTCCAGTTCACCAGTCAGTGTAAGTCACCCCACCATTCACCACCCTAGCGAGGGCCCCCGTATTCTTATGTTTCCTATGACGATATAGCCTCCTTCCAGAAAAACACACTGTAAATGAGTCAAGGATAGGGGTCGCATCATAGTTTTGCAGGGGGCATGATTCCTAGTTCACCCTGTAACTAGCAGTGCTTGGTCTGCAACAGTGTTGCTTGTGTGGTCCCATCGAGTCAATCTGCACATTGCTCAGTGAGCTGCTAATAGATCCTCCTATAGTCACATATGTTGCTTCTCTTTTTGAAAGGTTTTAAGCATGATGTAACGAACTTGAAATCCACAGGGACGAGGGTGGCAACAGACACTTGGTTTCAAAGGTAGTTCAATATCTAAATGTATTCGGAAGTTTTGTCCAATAGGCATTCAAGGCGGAATTGGTTGTTTCAGGTTTGGGTTGAAATGCTGCTGCACCCTGAAACTGAAGTATAACAGATAGCTGTACCTCACCTCTGAAACTGGGTGGATTTTGGAGGTTTTTTGGTCTTTAGACAGTTGCATATGCTCAATAAGATCTCTAGCACCCCACTACGTGCAGCGCGCACAACACACACACGAGCAAGAAACTACCAGTGGCCTGTTTGTGACCACTTTGTAATCAAAACCGAGCAGTGAGAAAACCAATTATTACTCAGGAAGGAGGGGCTGCATAATCCGATAATGTCAGAAACCTGCATTATTCCTGATGGTTTCTCCACAATGCTGCAATTTCCGATGTGACAGTTAATGCTAACTGCTGGTTAGGAAATAAGAATCCATTCCTGACAATTAATATTTTACCTTTTGTTCCTGTTAGCTATAAGTAAAAATGAATGGCACTGCCATGAATTTACCACCGTGAACAACTAACCAGATGGTAACCCTATTAGGACAACTCTGCCTTTGTTTATGTGTTTAAAGGAAAACTGTAGTGTCCAAGCTCCATCCCTCCTTGGTCTATCCAATGAAGACCGTGTATTCCAATTAGTTAGCCCTGTGCCTACAGTTGCCCTTTTAATAATCATCCACTGATGGAGTTTGCAGAGTATAAGTCTCTCATATAATCAAATAAAGGGAATTTAAATCCCAGCCCTACAAAGGAACATACCTTTTTCTTCGCTCACCGGTGTAATGTGCCCAGATATCAGCAGGGATAAAATCATACACACAATCGCCTTTGTAAGCTCAAGAGCTCCTGCAGTCAGCAGAAAAATAAATAAGAATATCCACAATTTCAAGGAGAGAGTTGGTTTGATGAAGGAATTTATAGTCCAGCTGCATCTCACAAATAAGGAGATAAGTGGTCCTCTGAGAGAAACAGGTCTACAAATACATCAAGCAAGAAACATCCCATTAGCATGGCACAGGCCCTAATCATTTTAGGATTGCAGGAAGTTTCTTCCCTCGTTTTAGAAATGCGAACTAATCATGTTGGTATTAGTGGGAACTGATCGGTGGATTTTCTTGCCAAAGCTTTTAGGTGGGGGAAGAAAAAAAATCTAATGTTGAACTTGAATGGTCTCTCGATGCCCATTGGATGGAGACAGAGATTAATGCCTCAAACCTTGGAACTCGTAAGGTCAAATCCGTGTTTATTTGCTGATACGGCGAGGTGAAATGACAATCCTGATAACCATAAATAGAAACAGTTCAGGTTAATGGTCAAAAAAAAAAGAAGAAGCCATGGGTGTGTCTTCAACAGCTTTACGTGTAGATTAAAGTGCTACTAGATAAACAAGGAAAAAGCTATCATGTAGGATTATTTATTATGGTGGCCCTGGTAGAAAAGCTTCTAGTCATACATTGACCATAACTTAGAGTTAATAATGGAATCATGCTGTAATAATGCAATGTGAACATTTCTAATAGACCCAGAACCTAGCTAGCTAACCCATTGATATATTAGTGAAGGCTTGTCTGCACAAAATACTGTACTATATAATGTATAGCAAATATAATTGCTTTACAGTTGATACTTCTGCATGCCTTAGTTGCGTTTTGACATGAAATATAATTACTGTGGTTTTAATATATATAACAGTGGGTCCGGAATACAGCGACATCCCCCGTTCATAATGCACAGCCAGAAAAGGCTTTGGGGTGCACTGGATTTCCTTTGGATAATATTTATGGCATTTAAATTCCCCATAAGAATTGATTCTTTCTATAGGAGTGTTGACTAGTTAAGCAAGGAAAAAACACTGAATCAAATTATTTAGGAGTATCTGCCCCCCCTCTGCTCAATGAGCTTTTTATAAGCTTGAGCATGTGCAGAGGAGGCAGCAGGTAAAACACCAAATAATCATTGGTTAAGATATCAGAGTCACAGTCTTGAGAATGGAGGGAGGGCCAGCTTACTCAGAATGGGACAGTAATTATCTTTAAATATCTGGTTAGATCGGTAATAACTGCAAACTATATCAGTTGGGGTTGGGGGAGGTAACTGACAATGTATGTATTTGCAGGGGGCACACTTAACGAATTATAATTAATAATCATTTGTTCAGGTGCTGAAAAAAACAGGTACACAATGTTTGGGGGGTCAAACCCCCTTCCTTAAGAAGGGTATTTTGAACCTGAGGAAGGGGGTTTGACCACCCGAAATGTGTGTTCCTGTTTTTCAGCACCTGAACAAATGTTATTAATTAATAATTTGTTGAGTGTGCCTCCCTGAAAATATATATACATTGATACTACCTGATGGGGCACAGGTTTAGGGGGCACCTCCACAACCTACCTGCTGGGATTCCACAGCCTTATTTAAGTCACAGACTTAAGTTAACTGAAATTGATGAGTTTTTGTTAAAGGGTGGACATTCCCTTTAACACCCCCCAAACCCCATTTTCATTATACTTACCTTCCCCAAAGATACCTCAGGAAAATGCTTACAAGACCCAGTCCTTCGTCACAAAGCTCCCTTCACTGCTATGTTTCTGGTTGTGGCCGTCAGTGTAAACCTTAAAGGTGACATCAAGCCAATGACGTACAGTCACAATCGGGAAGCGCCTCATGGCTGCTGTATATTGTTCCAACAACTGATATATTGACATTATCTACATTATATGTACAAGTTACAATCAAATTTTTATTTGCAGAACTCAAAATGGCTTTGAGTAAAAATAAACCATCATTTTGTTGAAATACAGTTTGAAGTTTTCAAAATAGAATAAAATGATGATAAAAGGAATTTTCCGGCTTCCCATTAGAATCACACGTGCCTCGTGAGTGGATTTTAACTGTGACAAGATATGAACAGCAGTCTATCTTAATTGTCTGGGTATTTGTAAAAGTCAACTGTGGAATGCAAGTTAAAAGGAATACGTCACATTAATGTGGCTGTTGTAGAGGAGGGAGAATTTATGTCACAATTAAAAATCAAAAATAGTCAAAATAAATACATAAATCCTTAGGATTATTATTTGGAATTAAAGCAATACCCACTGGATCCAACTAGGCTCAGAATATGAGAGGCTCTCATTGGGGGTCTTTGGGATTTTCCTATAACTATCTTGTGTGGTTTAAGTCTTTCCACACAACACAACACAAGCCATATCTATTGGTCAACTGTTCATGGGACTAATTACTCTTTCTTATTATGTTATCATAAATTCCTGTTCTGATTTGTGTATTAAAACTAGAGATGGCCGAAACTCACTAGTTTCATTCCGTTTTCGGATTCCCGGATCTCGGGAAAATCCTGAAGATCCGAAATCTGAAACCGAACGAATTTTTGAATTTTCGAATGTACGGAGCTATTTTCGATAATATTATAAATAGCCTTGAATGTTCGAAAATTCTTGAAAATACAATCAAGACCATTTTACAGTTTTAATCCTATTTTAGAAAATTTTTAGTCCATGCATTCGAAAATGATCGTAAATGCGCTCCAACCGAAGTCCCAAAATCGGAGTCTGTCCGGATTCGACAGATCATTCAGTTTCGGAACCAAGTAGTTTCCTGTCGGATCCGGGTTTCGCGTCGGATCTCTAATTAAAACGTACTACTCTTCTAAACCTTGCTAATATCCCTAATGAACTGAACTCTTTGTAGTCTACTGGGCGAATCATAAAGCACGTATCGCTATTTTGAGAACCGGCCATTAATGAACCGTACTGCAATCAAAATGTATGATCCCGGTCTTACAATAACGTCTGTGGTCACAACTAGGATTGTGATTTACGATCAAGATCATAATTGCGTAATATATGGTATATTCACGACCGCGATCGTCATACATAACATATATACGTGCTCTAGACTTCTCCTTTAAGATCAAAATGATAAGCCCCAGTTTATTAGAATTGCTATCTTCCATGGCAAAATATGAACAGAACACAAAGAATATTTGATCTGCCGGGGGCTTTGATTCTATAAAACAGCAGTGAATGATTTTTCTCGCGACCGTACAAATCCGGACCTTGTGGACCATAAAGAATTGTCCGTTGAGTCAAAGCTCCTGTTTATATTTCTGCCTTATAACTGAATAATTAATGGCGCCTGCAGTAAATCTAATATAAAAGATTGGGTAATGCAGAAAAATAAATTGTGAAACAGAGTTCCCTCATTTGACTGTTTTATAAGCAGAGTAGTAAGTGAGTTTAACTCTCTCTTAAAAAGTAATGTTATAAGAACCCACTGAGAAAATCTGTTTAGTATCTTTAACTCAAAACAACAGATTGTTTTCATTATGTTCTAAAAACATATATCCAGCCATGGTGGCTGGCTTTCTTATTGATTCTTACATTTCCTAGGCGCTGATTACAAAAATCCAAATGTTATTTTTCTCCCAGAAAGGACATTTAAAAAAAGCCACAAATAGTGATTAATCCGGTTTTCAATTTGGAACCGCACCGTTCCGAAAATCTGCAGATCTGACGGATTTTCCGAAATATTCGAAAGTCTGAACTTTTTAATTTAAAAAAAAAACGAAAAATAGAAAATTTTAAAATATTAAAAATTCTGAAAAGTTCGATTCGATTGGGTTTAAATACGGAACCACTGTTAGAACAAATGTGTCAGTTTAGTAAATCTCTACAAGGAAAATACTTTTATAATAATAACTAGAGAGCAAAACAAATTTCATTTTTTAATGGTTCGACGTACAAAATTACAACATAGTTTTAACGTCAAAATTTCACTTGAATTTCAACACGGAACTCGGGTTCTGATTGGAAACAAGATTGTCTCATAACAATGGCACATACTAAAACTATAAGTTTATCCATCATAGGTTCAGGACAAAACTTCCAAACATCCTAGTAATAACTCACAACTTTAAAAATATTTATTTAGTTGGACCAATCATAAAGTGAAAAGGTGTAAGTGGAATGTGATTGGTTCAAGTTGGGTCACTGTTACAAAGAAAAGATATAAAAGGATACATTGGCAAAAGCAATTTTGTACGAAGCTTATTTTAGATGAAAAAATAAACAGCGAAGGAAATATTAGGTGAAATGCTTTAAGAGTTTTCTCTATGGAACAATCAGCATAAACGCTCAATAAATTTATTTTGATTTTTAGATGTAAATGGTGTGTGGTTTTGCCAACTGTTTAGGTCACAACATTGCTGCATCAGATTTTGCTCCATTTTCTGGGACCGGCATTAGGCAAGCTGTGAGATTCATAGCATCTCATCCAGACTCTTTTTGCTCATTGAGCTCCATCTGTATGGATATTTGTTTGAAGTTTTGTGTTAAAAAAAGAAAGCCGCTTTGCATACAGACTTGAAAATATACAAATTACAAACTCCATTTCCCATTTCTTCATCTCCTTAAGTTGGTGAGAAGATTCGATGGTACCTTGGGCGTTTCTTTAATTATAAACTGAAATAAAATGTTTCCCACAGAGCTCTTTCTGGGGGTAACAGGCATACAATAAACATAAAGAAACTCAGGGAAGGAATCATAATCAGTTTGGCACTGTCTTCCCATTCAGAACCAACATATTAAATGCCCCCCCCCCATACTTTGACTGGTTCTTTGATGTGTGGAAATCAAAATAAAGTGAGAAACTATAGATCAAATGTGAAATAAGACTAACATTATATAATGATTAAACTATGCTGCTACACCATGGAGTAAAGATGTACCATACTGCTACACCATGGGATAAAGATGTACTATGCTGCTACACCATTGGGGAAAGGTGTGTACCATACTGCAGTACCATGGAGTAAATGTACCATGCTGCAGTACCATGGAGTAAAGATGTATCATGCTGCTGTACCATGGAGTAAAGATGTACCATGCTGCTACACCATGGAGTAAAGATGTACCATGCCACTGTACCATGTGTGTAAAGATGTACCATGTTGCTGTCCCATGGAGTATAAATGATCAGTGCTTACATGATGTAAGATGACCATGCTGCTGTACCATGGAGTAAAGGTGTACCATGCTGCTGCACAATGGAGTAAAGATGTACCATGCTGCTGACCCATGGAGTAAATATGTACCATGCTGCAGCACAATGGAGTAAAGATGTACCATGCTGCTGTACCAAGGAGTAAAGATGTATCATGCTGCTGTACCATGGAGTAAAGATGTATCATGCTGCTGTACCAAGGAGTAAAGATGTATCATGCTGCTGTACCATGGAGTAAAGATGTATCATGCTGCTGTACCAAGGAGTAAAGATGTACATGCTGTTACCATGGGTAAAGATGTATCATGCTGCTGTACCAAGGAGTAAAGATGTACCATGCTGCTGTACCATGGAGTAAAGATGTATCATGCTGCTGTACCAAGGAGTAAAGATGTACCATGCTGCTGACCCATGGAGTAAATATGTACCATGCTGCAGCACAATGGAGTAAAGATGTACCATGCTGCTGTACCAAGGAGTAAAGATGTATCATGCTGCTGTACCATGGAGTAAAGATGTATCATGCTGCTGTACCATGGAGTAAAGATATATCATGCTGCTCTATCATGGAGTAGTAAGATGTATCATGCTGCTCTACCATGGAGTAAAGATGTATCATGCTGCTGTACCAAGAGAGTAAAGATGTATCATGCTGCTGTACATGGAGTAAAGATATATCATGCTGCTCTATCATGGAGTAAAGATGTACCATGCTGCTGCACCATGGAGTTTAGTATAGTATAGTATAGTATTTGAGGTTGAATAAAGACATCCATCCATCCAGTCCAACCCATATAGCAATACCCTCATTACCTGCCTAACTGTTGATCCAGAGGAAGGCAACCCCCCCCCCAAAAAAAAACAAAAAAAAACCCACCAACTTTATGAAGGGGAAAAAAAATCCTTCCTGACTCCAAGTGGCAATCTACCAGCCTTGACAAGTTCTTTCTTACAAATTCTTGCTTACAAAGGGATGACTCTTTTCAATTGGGGAAACTATTGGGCAATCGATCATTCCTGAGCTTCGTGGTCATTAATCGTTGTAGCGTTCACCTTAATAAGAAGTTTAACTGGTCAAACTTGATCCGAATTCACAATGAACGGCCAGCCTGGGCTGTCCGCATCAGTATTCATGGTATGGTTATCAGTCAACCTGCAAGCGATAGATTGCCACCTCATTGCTTTGGAAAATAAAAGATATCAGAAGGCAACAGTTATTACATGGATATTACACTGTGTGTTGGATTGAGAAGGAGATTCCACCACTGCCTCAAACAGATACATGTATAGGGAGGCACAGGAGAGCATCAAAGCTTTATTGAGCAGGCAAGCTTACTACAATAAGCATTATCATGCTTTGAAGCTGCTTTGGCTCACTAGTGTCTATCTATATCCGCATTGGAATTAGGCAACTTGATCCATCCTTACAGCACTTTAAAAATGAAATTCATTGGTGTAAAAGGACTGGAGTGACCAACTTTGTCATTTCCAAGAAAGCCTCAGAGTATCTAGAATAAACATACGTCAAAGCAAGAATTATATTTATAACGCAGGGCTTTTTTCATTGAAGCTCCCTGGGAAGAGGCCCACTATATTTCCTAGTAATTTCCCTGTTTTCTTGACTGTTTAAGCATCTAACATTTATGGAGCTGTCTCCGAGCAGTCATGCATGTTTTAGCACTGTATGATCCTGGTTATTGCATTATCTGCCTTAAGTTCTGAATCACTAAAACACCAGGATTTCGGTTTTTAAAAACCTCTCAAGACAAAAGGCAGAAACAATACACAATAATCTCAATAAAAGCATTAAAAGGGAGAAGTTGCTTTTTATGCTCCTAAGATTTCATAGTAATGACGTTAGACACATTTATTTCTGATGATACCATGTTTATTTTTCACTTACAAACTCCAATTGTGCAGCTGTAATTATGTTGGATTTGTTTATGAAGGCTCCGAAATGCGTTTTTTTTTAAATAAAAGAGACTGTTAAGGGGTTTTATGGTATTTTGTACAAGTTGATGGAGTCGGTGTATTGCATATGTATCACTTTCCATTAGAGATGGGATCCGGATCTGACTCGGACCCGGATCCCTGGCCCTGAAATTTCGGGACTTCGGAGCCTATTTTCTATAATTGTGGAATGTTCGAGGATTATCGAAAAATAACCTCAAATGTTCAATTATCCTCGAAAATACGACCGGAACCTAGAAAATAGTCTACGATTGTATTTTCAAGGGTTCGAATGTTCGAGGCTATTATCGATAACTATCTACAATAGCCTTGAACATTCGGTAATAATCGAAAATTCGTTCCGTTTTTTGGATCTTCGGGATTATCCTAAGGTTCAGGAATCCGAAAACGGAACGACACTGGTGAGTTTCTCTACTGTCCGTGTATTACTCTGGATGTATGTTTCATTGTCTAGTTTAGCAGGCACAATGTGGCGTGTCTGCGTGGTGAGGTAGAAGGAGTCTTGTTACATGATGTGTTATTATAAGCCAACATGGAATATAAAATGCACATTCATTCGTCAAAAAATAAATTGCATTTGGTGACTACAGAATCGCCACTGAAATATGATGGGGAGCAAAATTACATTTACTGCACAGATCGCAGGAAATGCAACATGGAATTCATTTGGTTAACCCTTTGTAAACCCTTGTTTTCCAGATCCTGTCCAAACAGTCCCAATGGGCCAGTTTATCATCAATAGCAGAAAGCCAAGCAGTCACAGACAAAGAAGCATCGTTCAAATTTAAATAATTTAAATTGGCCATTATCCTAGCTTTAAAACAAGCCAAACCGCATTAAAATCAGTTCAGCCAATTTTAAGATAGCTTTCAACAAACTTTTGCAGACCAGGAGCATTTCAGTGTAAACCTCTGACGTCACCCACGTCTGCACCTTTTCCGTTCCAGCGCAGTTTCATCCTCTTAGTGCACACCCCCTTCCACCATCCAGATCCATCCTCGCTTGTCCCTCCACGTATTGTAAAATCCTTTACAGATATGATAGATAACCCCTGCCCAGAACTAACCACCATGTTATTTCCTAAAAACAAAATAAGCATCATTGTACTTACAGCCCTTTGTTTCCCAGGCCCTGAGTCGTTAATTAACTGTGTCTCAGCTGCCGTACCCACTTGCTCGAACATGCCACGTGACGTCAGATGGGTCTGTGCATACCCCACAGGGGTTGACGATTCTTTAAAAATTGGAGGGTTGCAAGCTAGAAATAAATCAACAGGTAGCGGAACTTTGGAGATAAACAAGAAAGTTATACAAAGCAAAAAACTTTCCAAATATTTTTGTTCTTAAATGTTTCACGAACATATAGAGAATAAATAACCGCAATTCCCCAGACGTTTCTCAGAAATGAAAGGCACGTTACAATCCCGATGGTGTGTCAGTCTTAAAAAAATAACACATTTTTTAATTTGTTTAAAATGTAAAGAGATTAGGCAGATACATATTCATTATTTTTCCGTTCTCCGCCACTAGCCACTGTGTGTGTGTGTGCCATTTACAGCAGTTAAAGCAGAAGGAATGTTCTAATATAAATTAAATATGTGCAAAACTCCACTGATATATTTTAAACCCCAAAAATGCTACTGGTAACTACAAAAATGCTGTGTTTTTGAGTATGGATCCACCTCTTTTACCCAAGCTCCTCTGCTTGGGTAAAAATCTCCATGTGACCCAAATCATTTTTTGGCACCGACCCTATATTAATAAAAGGTTCTGAATCACCATGAGCAAAGGACCACGGTCCTTTCCTTAGGTCATGGGCCAAACCACAGTCAAAGAAAATACAGCTGTAATAGGGTCAGGTAAAGGATTAATATTCCCTTGATCTCATTGTTGGTTTGCAGATGCTGCACTTTATATAACATAAAGGGTTATGTGCACTGTAATATACAGTGTAATATAAGAATATTACATCACAGAGGAGTTCCCTGACCATATAAAAAATGAGGCAGCAGGCCAAGTGCTTTTATACAGGGCAGGGAATGCTGAGGGGGCTTAATATCCTTATAGTGTTATTATAATGATGGGACATACAGTATGTAAGAGATTATTATAAGAACATATTCCACACTGCTCCCATTATAATTTAAGCCTCTTATGTATTATATAATTATAATGGGAATGTGTGATTATCAAACTATTCACTTGTGAGTTTCACATTAAAATGACAATCAAGATTCCGTTCCCATATGCCCGGAGAAACCCACGCGTTAGTCCACTATCTGCAACAAAACCTCTAATGGTCTTTCGAGGGCAACGCTATGAGACACATTCTCCTTTTATATCTTGGTATCATTCAAAGTGAAGAAAGGTTCTTGAAGTTACAAAGAAATTAGTTGAAGAACCTTGCTCTCAAAGCGATAGATTGTACTTATGGTGTTAAGTAGAATAACTGGATATAATAAGATTACAGCTAGGCAATGTGAGATTTAAATGTGTGAATTCTGTAAACAGAATAATCACTTGTTGCCAAGGCTATAATGTCCTTTCCACCATTATAGTCATTTTATTAAATTATATAATCATTGTATTTAAGTAACAAATGACTTACAACAAGAGTACATTAAAAGTCTACTTGTCTATATGGATGTTTACATTTATTCTTGTCATTTGGGACTTTCAATGAATAGTAATATACATAGTAACATAGTAATTGAGGGGGGGAAAATTCCTTCCTGACTCCAAAGGGCAATCGAAAAGTATTCCTGGATCAACCAGATCTACAGTATATGTATTAATACCAGTAATTCTCAATATTATATAGTATCCCCGTACCAACCAGAACTACAGTATATGTATTAATACCAGTAATTCACATATTATATAGTATCCCTGTACCAACCAGACTACAGTATATGTATTAATACCAGTAATTTTATCAATATTATATAGTATCCCTGTACCAACCAGAACTACAGTATATGTATTAATACCAGTAATTCTCAATATTATATAGTATCCCTGTACCAACCAGAACTACAGTATATGTATTAATACCAGTAATTTTATCAATATTATATAGTATCCCTGTACCAACCAGATCTACAGTATATGTATTAATACCAGTAATTTTATCAATATTATATAGTATCCCTGGATCAACCAGATCTACAGTATATGTATTAATACCAGTAATTCTCAATGTTATATAGTATCCCCCTACCAACCAGAGCTACAGTATATGTATTAATACCAGTAATTCTCAATATTATATAGTATCCCTGTACCAACCAGAACTACAGTATATGTATTAATACCAGTAATTCTTAATATTATATAGTATCCCTGTACCAACCAGAACTACAGTATATGTATTAATACCAGTAATTCTCAATATTTTATAGTATCCCTTTACCAACCAGAACTACAGTATATGTATTAATACCAGTAAATCTCAATATTTTATAGTATCCCTGTACAAACCAAAGCTACAGTATATGTATTAATACCAGCAATTCTCAATATTATATCATATCCCTGTACCAACCACAACTACAGTATATGTATTCATACCAGTAATTCTCAATATTATATAGTATCCCTGTACCAACCAGAACTACAGTATATATATTAATACCAGTAATTCTCAATATTATATAGTATCCCCGTATGAACCACAACTACAGTATATGTATTAATACCAGTAATTCTCAATATTATATAGTAGCCCCGTACCAACCACAACTACAGTATATGTATTAATACCAGTAATTCTTAATATTATATAGTATCCCTGTACCAACCAGAACTACAGTATATGTATTAATATCAGTAATTCTCAATATTATATAATATCCATGTAACAACCAGAACTACAGTATTTGTATTAATACCAATAATTCTCAATATTTTTTAGTTTTAGAAACTTATCTAGCCCACTTTTAAAACTTTTCTGTGAACCACATCTCATGTACCACATCTGCTGGAAGAGAGTTCCACAATTCTCACTGTAAAGAAACCTTTCCTAAACTCAGGCATGATACAATACTGAATCTTGTGAAACACACTATTTTATACATACTAGACATTATGCAGATGTTATCTTTTTCCCCCCATGCCTGGGAATAGCTGCCATAAATAAACCAGTAAATATACATTTAATGATCACAATAGGTAATAAAAGAATTAGCAAAGGTTAAAGAAATGGTCAGACACACTTCAACTAAAGTTTCAATGGAGGGTCTGGTATAAATGAAAAATAAATGGGTTTTGGGTGGTTATAAGGAATTTGGTTTGATTATTTCTACATGACATATACATTAGAAACATAGTGACACATAAAGTTTAGATTGCTGAGTCCAGAGTCCTCTTTTTACAAGACAATATCCTGCTAGCTCTAGTTGTGGCTGTCTGGCATTGTTTGCTACAGCTTACTGTACATTTGTTGTCTACTAGAACCCCCAAATCTTTTTCCATTAGAGTTTCACTTAGAGTTAATTTTTGAATAGACTCCAGTGAAACATTTCCATCCAATTAGAACATTAAAAAAAAATAGTTTTGCAAATCTTTATAAATAAAAATCAGAGAAATGTCCGGATTTAATCAACTTTGGCTGGTGACTAATCACTTGAGGTGGTTTATTTAGCTACCCTTGGGATATATTAGGGTAACCATCTTGCAATTATAATTGTAATGTGCTATAGACCAGTTATTAAGAGTTTCTTGTTTTATCTATATCGTGATACTTCTCCTGCACATTATTCATTCTAACTGTTATCGGGTATCAGGGAAGAACACATTTCCCTTAAAATTCTTTGACAACATGATTATATTTTACAATAAAGGTTCCATTATTCATTATGTAGTCTATGCTTTATATACTACCCCCTTTCTGAAGTCTTCTGAACGCAGAGTACTTGGTTTATTGCTGTTTTAAGTTGATAACTCTAGATTATCTGTGCCTTGTGCTGTATTATTAATAGGATTCCTACTAAAAATGAATCCAATATACCCTGTTGTCTTTTGTTTAATTTCATCTACTGTTTTCCCAAGCTTTGTAATTGTAGAATTGTATTAATATGATGAATACCTTGCAGCACATTTTGGAAAGTGATGTTTTAACAGAGCTGTATTTTGGCTGGGGTAAAACTATTGTGAATCTCGATGAAATGCCTTGGAATAACAGTAATCGTTTCCATAATTGGCTCTTTAAGTGCAAATTTCAACTTTTCTGTTCCATTTACAAGTCACGGCACAGGGCACAGCTGTTGTCACAGGTGCTAAAAGTACGTGGTTTGCAGCAGAAGGTGACGTCTGAACCTGGGCTGGATTTTACGTGTCTACACGACCTAATGAATAGTTTGACTTGTTTTACCTTGAGCCACCAGGCACAATGTGTATTTTCATTCAATAAATAAGGAGAGTTGAAGGAGACACAATAAATTTCAGATTTTATCTTTCTATCGTGACATTTTATTAAATTGAGGAATAATGTTAATATGGGGAGAGTAACATGAATAAAACTGATTATACTACAAGGATCAATTTTTTTTCCCCAGACTTGCCAAAATAATAGATTCCTTCAAACTTGCCTGATCAGTAGACTGTTGATTGGTTTTCAGGTAGTTTATCAATCGAGAGTCTGTTTAGGGAATTTAAAAAATGTCCACCTGATGGGGTATAGGGCCACATACTTTGTACAGCACCAATAGGGCTTGATTGATTTTTGGTTGAATTTCTGCTGAAATCTGGTGAAACACCATTTGGTTTATGTCAAGACTGAGCGCACAATTGATTAATGACTTCCTAATTAGAATCATCGTCCATTTGGGATATCAGTGATAACATAAATATGACTGATAACACAACTGATAACACAATTCCAACTCAACCACTACTGTATACAAATTCTACCCAGTAAGGGCAGAAAGTCAATAGATTATGGCTAACGGGGAAGACTGGGGAAATTGGCCAGTCCTGTATAAATATAAGAGCTGTGATTAATATTAATTATATCATTAATTCATAATAATAATGTTATTTTTTATTACGTTAAAACTTTTTGGAAATAGCGCAGCCTATGTTCTATGTAGCACAAAACTCAATGCCTTTAAAAGGTGTACAGAGGGGAATCTTGCCTGACTGCAATCCCATGATGCAGCAAATCTCGCAGATGGGATTTACGGCATTGCGGGATTTCAGGAATGTTAGAAGAATTGCTTTAATTACTGTATCCTTACTACATCCTTACTACATCCTTGATAACTAGATTGTAATCTCTATGGGACTTCCTTTCCTCTTGTGGCAAAGCCCTAGCACTTCTTTTTATATAATGTATATATTTATGTACTGAACTATCTATGTATTTATCCCCCTTGTATAACTTTATTTTATTTTAATACTGTACAGCGCTGCATCCCCAAGTGGCTATATACATACATACATACATCGGACCCTTAGAGTTCTGCATCCAAGATAAGAAATACAATATTTAGAATATTATTAATAATAACTTTATAGTCATTTGTTTTCTCTCGAGAAGTTTTTGGAGGGACCCTACAAGTTGTTTTATTAACAAAAAAAAAGTTTGCCCTGTCCTTAAAAAATCCTTTGGGGGGGGGGGGATAAAAACAATCAAATTAATTTAGACTCCTTGCCAAGCGGTGACGCTTTTTGTAAACTGGCTCGTGCTTGCTGCTTTCATCCTGTAAATGTCGCTTGGGAAAGTGTTGCTCTCCATCTGGGTAACTGAACAGAGCATAGCTTATTCTTTCTGGGGGCTTTTTTGCTTTGATGTGGGTTGCTATGGACACAATATGTATTAATATAAAGCAACAACATTTGGAAAAGCCCGATCATGTTTGTTGTTTGAACTTAACAAAGTAAATGCCACCATTGGGTTTTGAGGGCGTTACGAACTCAACCTCATTTTTATGTGCCACCTGCTGCTTCCAAATACCAGAACTTGGAATAAGAATTTATTACATTTTTTGTTTG
Source organism: Hymenochirus boettgeri (assembly GCA_019447015.1). Taxonomy (NCBI): domain Eukaryota; kingdom Metazoa; phylum Chordata; class Amphibia; order Anura; family Pipidae; genus Hymenochirus; species Hymenochirus boettgeri. Next base: position 414,382,227 of record CM033469.1, read on the forward strand.
TTTGTTTGTGTTTTTTTAAAATCATTTTTCACACGGACATCACCAATCACCAGTCAAAGATGCCAGCCAGAGGGGCCGTAGGATACATAGAAATATACAGAATGTGCTTCTGTCCCTTTTTTCATCTCGAATCAAGTTGAATAGTAGAATAAAATGTGTTGAAAAAAACTTCAGCCCCTCTGGAAATGATTGGACTTGAAGTTAATTGCATCAGGAATGTGATAAACTGAGGTCAATGTTCACTGTGCAAATGTATTTTGTATAATTATCTACCCCGTTCAATTACAACTGTTCCAACAGTTTCTAAATGTACATTAAAAAATAAACAAATAATTGAACTATAGAAAATAAATAAGAAATTCATATCAAAAGGATTTTTGTGCACTGTGAGGCAGATTATAATAACTTACAAGGTGGCCATACACTGGCAGATTATAATACCTAAGAAGATTGTGATTGTAGCCATGGCCATTTTATGTACTGCCCAAAAAACACCTTGTCTACATGCCTGTTTTCAGTGGCGTAGCTGGAAATCACAGGGCCCCATAGCAAGATTTTTGATGGGCCCCTCAACCCACAAAAAAAAAACAATTTTAATGCAGTTCAACCCAATCTGGGCAGGTTTTTTAAAGGGCATGCCCACCCTTCTAAGACAACTTTTATGTCACATAGTTTAGCCCCACAAACCTCCTTTTTTGTTTTACATTTACCTTTCAAAGATGCTCCCAGGCTCAGATATTCTACTTATAAAACCCACAATCCCTCGCTGGCGTATACACCCCTCCCCTGATGCTGTTGCGAGCTGGGTGCTTACGAGCATGCACAGTAGCAGAGGAGTCTCGTTCTGTAACGGGCATCAGTGATTGGCCGTAATGTCACTATCACGGATGGAGAGGAGCCCAGTTTTGTAAGTAGAATAGCCTGGGAGCCTCTTTGAAAGGTTTGAGTAAAACGAAAAGGGGGTTTGTGGGACTGAACTACGTGAGGTAAAAAATTTTTTGGACATGTCTGCAGGGGCCCCCTTTGGCTCCAGGCCCCATAGTAATCGCTATGGTTGCTATGGTGATTCCTACGCCCCTGCCTGTTTTCTTATTGGGAACTGAAAGGTATATTTAATTGGGAACAGTTGGATCACATCTCTAGGTGCAGCCTGTAAGAAGTTATGGTACGAAAAATGTATATGCAGTACACTTTACATGTGCCCATCAGATCAAAACAAGGAAGTTGCAGCCTTGCTTCCTAGAAGCTGAAAGCTAATTATATAACGGCACAGAGATCCTCCCTCTCCCTGGCACAGAACTGGGATTTCAGTTTTTTTTTCCAAATACATTCAATGGTTATGTCCTAACAATAATATATTCTTTTGCTTTTCATAAAAAATTTAATCTTTGCAGTGTATTTCCTAGCTAGGATGGATGTAAGAAACAGAATGTTTCAGTAAAAATTAAAAGTAAGTCTTGATAAAAGTAAAGCTTTATAACCCTAACCCAACAGACATCCTTTATAATGGAAACAAAAAATGAAGGTATGTCTCAGGATTTTAACCTGTGACCTCATGGCTGGGTGCAAGTGCTTTAACAGGTGAACCTGTTTTTAAAAATGTTTGGAAAATCATCTGACTATTTTGTATTGCACAATGGAGGATACGTGTAATTCAAACTGGCTGGTAAATAAACTACAGGGTAACTACAGGGTAACAAACAGCTTTTAAAGACTAAATCTCCATATTGGTGTATAGACATCTGTATAGAAAATACTCTGTACATAGAGACAGTAAATACTGGGGTCAGTTACAGAATCTATTACTGATCAGGATTCCAATTGTGTGATAGACATCTGTAAAAAAAAACACTCTGTACATAGAGACAGTGAATACTGGGGTCAGTTACAGAATCTATTACTTATCAGGGATTCCATATGGTATAGAGACATCTGTATAGAAAATCCTCTGTACATAGAGACAGTAAATACCGGGTCAGTTTACGAATCTATTACTTATCAGGGATTCCATATCGGTGTATAGACATCTGTATAGAAAATACTCTGTACATAGAGACAGTGAATACTGGGGTCAGTTACAGAATCTATTACTTATCAGGACTCCATATTGGTTGTATAGACATCTGTATAGAAATACTCTGTACATAGAGACAGTGAATACTGGGGTCAGTTACAGAATCTATTACTTATCAGGGATTCCATATCGGTGTACAGACATTGTATAGAAAATACTCTTGTACATAGAGACAGTGAATACTGGGGTCAGTTACAGAATCTATTACTTATCAGGGACTCCATATTGGTGTGGAGCATCTGTATAGAAATACTCTGTACATAGAACAGTGAATACTGGGGTCAGTTACAGAATCTATTACTTATCAGGGACCCCATATTGGTGTGGAGACATCTGTATAAAACTCTTGTACATAGAGACAGTGAATACTGGGTCAGTTACAGAATCTATTACTTATCAGGGACCCCATATTGTGTATAGACATCTGTATAGAAAATACTCTGTACATAGAGACAGTGAATACTGGGGTCAGTTACAGAATCTATTACTTATCGGACTCCATATTGGTGTATAGACATCGTATAGAAAATACTCTGTACATAGAGACGTGAATACTGGGGTCAGTTACAAATCTATTACTTATCAGGGATTCCATATCGGTGTATAGACATATGTATAGAAAATACTTTGTAAATAGAGAACGTGAATATCTGGTCAGTTACAGAATCTATTACTTATCAGGGATTCCATATTGGTGTATAGACATATGTATAGAAAATACTCGTACTAGAGACATGAATACCGGGGTCAGTTACAGAATCTATTACTTATCAGGGATTCCATATCGGTGTACAGACATATGTATAGAAAATACTCTGTACATAGAGACAGTGAATACTGGGGTCAGTTTACAGAATCTATTACTTATCAGGACTCCATATTGGTGTGGAGACATCTGTATGAAAATACTCTGTACATAGAGACAGTGAATATGGGGTCAGTTACAGAATCTATTAGTTATCAGGGATTCCATATTGGTGTATAGACATCTGTATAGAAAATACTCTTGTACATAGAGACAGTGAATATTGGAGTCGTTACAGAATCTATTACTTATCAGGGATTCCATATTGGTGTATAGACATATGTATAGAAAATACTCTGTACATAGAGACAGTGAATACTGGGGTCAGTTACAGAATCTATTACTTATCAGGGACTCCATATTGGTGTGGAGACATCTGTATAGAAAATACTCTGTACATAGAGACAGTGAATACTGGGGTCAGTTACAGAATCTATTACTTATCAGGGATTCCATATTGGTGTATAGACATCTGTATAGAAAATACTCTGTACATAGAGACAGTGAATACTGGGGTCAGTTACAGAATCTATTACTTATCAGGGATTCCATATTGGTTGTATAGACATCTGTATAAAATACTCTGTACATAGAGATAGTGAATACTGGGGTCAGTTACAGAATCTATTACTTATCAGGGATTCCATATTGGTGTATAGACATCTGTATAGAAAATACTCTGTACATAGAGACATTGAATACTGGGTCAGTTTACAGAATCTATTACTTATCAGGGATTCCATATTGGTGTATAGACATCTGTATAGAAATACTCTGTACATAGAGACAGTGAATACTGGGGTCAGTTACAGAATCTATTACTTATCGGACTCATATTGGTGTATAGACATCTGTATAGAAATACTCTGTACATAGAGACAGTGAAACTGGGGTCAGTTACAGAATCTATTACTTATCAGGGATTCCATTGGTGTATAGACATCTGTATAGAAAATACTCTGTACATAGAGAAGTGAATACTGGGTCAGTTACAGAATCTATTACTTATCAGGGATTCCATATTGGTATATAGACATCTGTATAGAAAATACTCTGTACATAGAGACAGTGAATACTGGGTCAGTTACAGAATCTATTACTTATCAGGGATTCCATATTGGTGTATAGACATCTGTATAGAAAATACTCTGTACTAGAGACAGTGAATACTGGGGTCAGTTACAGAATCTATTACTTATCAGGGATTCCATATTGTTAGATAGACATCTGTATAGAAATACTCTGTACATAGAACAGTGAATACTGGGGTCAGTTACAGAATCTATTACTTATCAGGGACTCCATATTGGTATATAGACATCTGTATAGAAAATACTCTGTACATAGAGACAGTGAAATTGGGTCGTTACAGAATCTATATACTTTCAGGGACTCCATATTGGTGTGAGACATCTGTATGAAAATACTCTGTACATAGAGACAGTGAATACTGGGTCAGTTACAGAATCTATTACTTATCAGGGATTCCATATTGGTTATACAATCTGTATAGAAAATACTATGTACATAGAGACAGTGAATACTGGGAGTCGTTACACAGAATCTATTACTTATTAGGGACTCCATATTGTGTATGACATCTGTATAGAAAATACTCTGTAAATAGAGACAGTGAATACTGGGTCAGTTACAGAATCTATTACTTATCAGGGTTCCATATTGGTGTGTATAGACATCTGTATAGAAAATACTCTGTACATAGAGACGGTGAATACTGGGGTCAGTTACAGAATCTATACTTATGGGTATCCATATTGGTGTATAGACATCTGTATAGAAAATACTCTGTACATAGAGACAGTGAATACTGGGGTCAGTTTACAGAATCTATTACTTATCAGGGATTCCATATCGGTGTATGACATCTGTATAGAAAATACTCTGTACATAGAGACAGTGAATACTGGGTCAGTTACAGAATCTATTACTTATCAGGGATCCATATTGGTTTATAGACATCTTTTAGAAAATACTCTGTACATAGAGACGGTGAATACGGGGGTCAGTTACAGAATCTATTACTTATCAGGGATCCATATTGGTGTATAGACATCTGTATAGAAAATACTCTGTACATAGAGACAGTGAATACTGGGGTCAGTTACAGAATCTATTACTTATCAGGATTCCATATTGGTGTAGACATCTGTATAGAAAATACTCTGTACATAGAGACAGTGAATACTGGGTCAGTTACAGAATCTATTACTTATGGGATTCCATATTGGGTGTATAGACATCTGTATAGAAAAACTCTGTACATAGAGACGGTGAATACTGTCAGTTACAGAATCTATTACTTATCGATTCCATATTGGTGTATAGACATCTGATAGAAAATACTTGTACATAGAGACAGTGAAATGTGAGTCCTTACAGAATCTATTACTTATTAGGGACTCCATATTGGTGTATGACTTCTGTATAGAAAATACTCTGTACATAGAGACAGTGAATACTGGGGTCAGTTACAGAATCTATTACTTATCAGGGATTCCATATTGGTGTATAGACATCTGTATAGAAAATACTCTGTACAGAGACGGTGAATACTGGGGTCAGTTCAGAATCTATTACTTATGAGGATTCCATATTGGTTATAGACATCTGTATAGAAAATACTCTGTACATAGAGACAGTGAATACTGGTCAGTTACAGAATCTATTACTTATCAGGGATTCCATATCGGTGTATAGACATCTGTATAGAAAATACTCTGTACATAGAGACAGTGAATACTGGGTCAGTTACAGAATCTATTACTTATCAGGGATTCCATATTGGTGTATAGACATCTGTTATGAAAATACTCTGTACATAGAGACGGTGAATACTGGTCAGTTACAGAATCTATTACTTATCAGGATTCCATATCGGTGTATAGACATCTGTATAGAAAATACTCTGTACATAGAGACAGTGAATACTGGGTCAGTTACAGAATCTATTACTTATCAGGGATCCATATGGTGTATAGACATCTGTATAGAAAATACTCTGTACATAGAGACAGTGAATACTGGGTCAGTTACAGAATCTATTACTTATCAGGGATCCATATTGGTGTATAGACATCTGTATAGAAAATACTCTGTACATAGAGACAGTGAATACTGGGTCAGTTACGAATCTATTACTTATCAGGGATTCCATATTGGTGTATAGACATCTGTATAGAAAATACTCTGTACATAGAGACAGTGAATACTGGGTCAGTTACAGATTCTATTACTTATCAGGGATTCCATATTGTTATAGACATCTGTATAGAAAATACTCTGTACATAGAGACAGTGAATACTGGGGTCAGTTAACAGAATCTATTACTTATCAGGGATCCATATTGGTGTATAGACATCTGAATAGAAAAACACTCTGTACATGAGGACAGTGAATACTGGGGTCAGTTACAGAATCTATTACTTATCAGGGATTCCATATTGGTGTATAGACTCTGTATAGAAAATACTCTGTACATAGAGACAGTGGGAATCTGGGTTCAGTACAGAATCTATTACTTATCAGGGATTCCATATTGGTGTATAGACATCTGTATAGAAAATACTCTGTGCATAGAGGGGTGTGGCAACAACATGGAAGCTTTTCTAGTTACAGAATCTTTTACTTACATGTTTTAAATGCAACTGGGAGGAAAAGCTCTCATATTAGGATTTAAAGGGCATTTCCAACCCGCAAACTGCAGCGCCAGTCCAAAGTCCAGGAAACTGAACTTTGAAACTGCTATGAAAAGGTTTCCGCCTCCTCCTTGTCCTCTGAGAGGACAGATGTCAAGTGCAGGGGAACTCTTTTCCCCCTCACTCTCTCCTGGTCAATCCCTTGCTGCCCTTGACCTAGCATAAAATCTTTTTGATATAATGTTGGCCATCCCTTCCCACCCCCAACCGCTATATTAGATATTTAAAAAAAGAATCACAACTCTACTTACAGCTCCTCTCTCCCACGGCGTACTCTTTACCTGGCAGCCGCGGCTGTGATTGGGTGCATCTCAGCCAATCACAGCCACGGCTGCCGGTCTGGCGCCCTGCTTGTAGTTCCGGCAAGCAGGGAGCCCGATCAGAACGCTGCTGGAGTGAGGAGCTGTAAGCAGCGTTGTGATTCTTTTTATAGCGGTGGGGGATGGGAAGGGATAGCCAACATTATATCAAAAATTTATATCGAGGAGGGAGATTCCTTCCTAAAATACGTTTGGATTTCCTTTAACTCTGTGCTTTGTCTAATGCACAGTTACAGCTGGAAAAGCCCAATAGATGCCGCCCTGATTACAGATAGAAAGCATTACATTTTGATCAGTCCCAGTTTGGCATAGAGCACAGTTTTCTCATGTCTGGTTTGGCAGAGGCTGCACAGCTAAAACTGCCTAATGCACAAATTAACTTCAATGGAGGGCGATCAGCAACAGTATTTATATCTTCGTCCAATCAGGATTGAGAACATCAGTTACATTGCGACACTTTTATGTTCTTTTTGATCTCTGCAACGTTGCTCGATGGCAGATGTCTTTGAATGTTTGGTTGGCTGTATGACTGTATTAGTTTTTACTGCCATTGTATAGAAATGTTTTCTCTTTATTGCGTCAGATTCTTCTAGAGGATTTGTCAGCTAATCCAGGACTAGAGATGTTCGAAACTGTTGAGTTTTGTTGGAAATTTCAAAGTTCAAAAGTCCGAGTTTTGATTTTTGAAAATAGGCTACTTTCGATAATTATCTACTTTCGATTTTCGATTTTCGGAAATTGTCTACTTTCGATTTTTGATAATTATCTACTTTCGATTTCGATAATCATCTACTTTCGGTAATCATCTACTTTCGATTTCAGTAATCATCTACTTTCGGTAATCATCTACTTTCGATTTCAATAATCATCTACGTTCGGTAATCATCTACTTTTGATTTCAATAATCATCTACGTTCGATTTCAATAATCATCTACTTTCGATTTCAATAATCATCTACTTTCGATAATTATTGATGTTTCGATAAAAATCGAAACCTCAGAAAATTTGGGTTTCGTAAATTCCAGGAACTATATATATATATATATATATATATATCTTCTGGATCTTGATTACTGTTTCAATTAGTAACATTGTTCAATGTTAATTGTACTAATCCTATTACGTTGGAACAAAGTTCTTTCTTCCAATTATAAGTCTATGGAAATGATTGGGAAATGATTGGGAAACACAGTTCAGTTCAGTATTGTAAACAGCAAGTAGTTCTGTATCACAGAGCAGGATTCCTAATCCATTATTTACCACTAGATTAAAAACAATAAATCCTGTATTGCGGAATCTTCTATCTACCCCATGGTGAATATTTAGTACGGTCCTTTCAAACACACCGTTACAGTAGCTCTCAGTTTTGCATGTCGCATTCAGAGCAGGAATAATACAAGTGATTGGGATCAAGCACCACGAGACTAGATATTGTTTACATAGAGAAACCTAATTATGATGTCATTGAGAAGCAGTGTCAACAATTTGCACAAAGTAAAAGCAAACAGGAAAGTCTTTTATCTTTCAGTCTATGTTCCTAAGTCCTGGGAAGTCTGAAACAAATAAAGGACAACTTAGCACAAAAATTAACTTAAGCTGTGCAGCTTTCCCACCTTAAAGGGATTTTAAAGGGCATGTTTAATCCCCCGACAAAATTGTAACCTTAGAAAAACCATAAGAAAGTCTGTTCAGCAGCAAAGGATTATGGGTCTAAGAGGGTAATATGGTCAAAAAACAGATTGCATTTGGGATTTAAGGAGTTAAAATAGTTTTTAGCATTTAGATGTTACGTAAGCAGATCAAATACTACTACCAGTTTGGTTTGGTAATAATTCACTCTACTCTGTTGAAAAGAGATCATCATGCTCCATGATCAGGGTTGACAGGCATTCCTATTTTGACAGGATTATCCTGTGTCCTGACTGAAGGGACAAAATTCTGAGTCCTACAGTCAGGGATAAAAATGTCCTGTCCAAGGAATGTCCTTGTCAGCCCCACCCCAAAAATGCCCATGTTCTGCTTCGTCCCAACCAAGGTTTAGTCCTCTGACTGTCTTTCTCAATTCAGAATGACTTGAATGAATCCGTTGGCAATTATGTACCCAATTAGTATATGACAGCCAGGTGTTAGGGACCTTCTGAATTCAAGGTGTGGATGCATTGAGGCTAAGGAATGCATCACGTCTGTTTAGAAAGCACATTGTATTTCTTTCAGCCTATAGATGTGCCCCCTATTGTTAAAGTTTATTTTACTGAACTAAGGGGTATGGGATGTTTAGACATTGTCCTGAAATTCTTGGGGTAAAAGTTAGAAAAATGTAATAATTTTAATTGAGAAATAATAAGATTGGTAGTAAACAATGTTGTGTTGTTATTCAATTAATTTAAGACTGATGCCATGTGACATTATAATATGGCCCCTGTCATGTGACATAAGTTACTGCTTATCCTGGTCATGTGACAGACATTATAGTTTCGGGTTATCCGGTCATGTGACAAGTAACTGCTTGCTTGAGTCCCAAACCTGGAAAAATGTGTTGTTGGAACTGAAGTTCATAGTTAAATTTATGGTTTTGACACCCAAACCCCAATTATGAGAGGTTACACCATCTCTGGTGACATTACTGCAGCTAGACAAATACTAAGGGGACAATGTATTTTGTATGACTTTCTCTTTTCTTCTAAAGCATTTTATATGTGAGTTTAACTAGGGGTAGCATGTTTAGTCTGCTAACATATGTCCATTTTTGTATATTATTCTGCTGACAATGTTATTGTGGAAATTAAGTATCTAAACTGGCCATAAAACCTGCTCGTTGAAACCTAGTTATGCTCAATGTTCCTTTTGTGCCCAATATAAATACCTGTTCTGGATCTTGATTACTGTTTCAATTAGTAACATTGTTCAATGTTAATTGTACTAATCCTATTACGTTGGAACAAAGTTCTTTCTTCCAATTATAAGTCTATGTTCACCATAAGCTCACCCGGCATTGTCTACTGCACCTTACATGCATTAATCATACTAAAATGTGCAATGGATTTTATTATCTTGTATAGAGAAAAGAAAAATATATTAACATGGTATGTTCATTGCAAGTCAAGGAATGTGACCCTTGGGCCCTGTGATTTATATTACAGGGTGCGTTATGCTTAAGTGAAGGATCTCCAAAATAACCTTGTCCATAATATTTAATAACAATGTGAAGTTTCGGAAATACATTAACAATGATTTGAGAACACATGGACATTTTTTCAGCCTTTGTATTCATAGCAATGTAAGTACAACAACACATTCAACATTCTCTCTATAAAAAGCTGGGATTCTGTATATAAAGCAGCATATGATGTGGAGATTGAAAACCTCTATGATATACACAAACCAGACTGCTGTATTCAAATCCTCCTAAACGTCATCTAGTCTTTGCAGGACATAACTCTATACTCCCATACCCTGTCTTGTCGATCTTGGACATCCCCCTATCTTCCTTAACAACATCTAGTCTGTCATGGACATTACTTTATACTCCTAAACCCTGTCTTGTCAATCCTGGACATCCCCCTATCTTTATAACCACATGTAGACTGCCATGGACATTACTTTATACTCCCAAACCCTGTCTTGTCGATTCTGGACCCGAAATACAGTTTGAGAAATAAAATACAGTTTGTTCCTCACTGACATCGATACAATAAATATGAGCATATGTGAATTCTATTATCTTCTTTCCCTTCTTCTACTGCTTCTCCAATTACTTTTTTAATTTCCAACAGCATCTGGAACTTTAAATATTGCATTAAAAATTGCAGCGTTATATTAACTAACTAAATAAAATAAATATATGGAAGGTGGAACAATTGAAATAAATAAAAGATTAAAAAGGTTGGTACGCAGCCAATAGAAACATGTATTTTATTTCTACGCACTTGGAAACCCAAGATGTGCAAGGCCTGCTTAAGTCAGTAACTTTTTGTTTTTGAAAATGAACAAGGTTCACAAAGGTGGGGGGATTTGTAATGATTGGTCCTGCCCTGGTGCCTACTCGTATCAGACCTGCCCTCCCTTTAGCCACCAAAGGCAGCTTGTCCTCACATTTGACAGTAATGTCCAACAACTTGTGAAGGAGATCGGGCCCAGAACTACAGAGAACTATAAGAAATATTAGCCAGAACTATAAGGATCAGAAGAGACCAGAAAAATATAAGGAGTGGATAGGAAGATGGAAAAGAATAGCATTACGTTTTTGGAATAACGGTATATCCAATAGGAGTAACGACCTAGCACTCTATCGGAAAGGGGAGATTATTATGCTTTTGTTTTTCCTTTTGTCACTGCCCAGTCCAATTTGTTACCTTCTTGATTATTGACCTAAAGGATGGTACACCAGTGCGATTGCAGGATGCCAATCTGGGACGCACAATGTGTACGAACGGCCATTTCATCATGGCCGTTCATTCGGAGATTGTTGCCCGATCTCTGGGCGGATCTCTTGAACGAGCGCTGTTATGGCCGATATAATATAAAGTGCACTCATACAAGGGCTGATTTTGCACCACCGTTGTTTTGCACGGTGTGTGACAAACCTTTAGAATAGCTTTATTTGAGATCTGTAATCCAGTTTCTTTAAATTTACTTTGCTTTACATGTCAAAGTGAAGTTGTGAGATGGGGTTCTAATTATATTGGTTAGGTTACAGTCACATGTACGGCTGAATCCCCAACCACAATCAAAATACGGGGATGGAAGCCCAGCAGAATTACATACACAGCTGCGTGGCAACTATCGTCCAAAATCCAAAATGTCGTTTGTTGTAAGTATGGTGCAGGACGGGGCCTCATCCACAGTGTGTACAACCCCCCCATTGGATTGTGAACTCTTAATTCACCAAACATTAGAGGCGTCTTGACCAATATTGTTTTCTTCACTCTAGGATGTGCCGAATTCGCCAAAATCCGCTCAAGGATCCGCGCGAAATTCCGAGAAACCTCGTCGTTAATTTCGAAATTTTCAAAAATACGTATTTACGAGAAAATAAGAGAAATCCTTGTATTTCGAAAATTTTCGAAATAAGGTAATTTGCGAAAAAAATTCACGAAGAAATACAACGAAATCCGCGCGGGTCGGAAGTTCGGAGGGAAGCATTTAAAATCTGGAAAAAATCCGCCGTTCGCAAAGGGGATAAATCCGCGGCGATGGCCGGATCCAGTGTATGGATCCGCGAAACACCGCTCATCACTATCTTCACTGACACTTATTCAATTCTACCACAGAGGGAAATCCAGGGGTTTCCAGGGAGTTGGATCTGACAGCTAAACGGATCCTATTTAAAGACTAAGAAAAAAATACTGTAAATCCTAAATCCTCCCTAAGAAATTGCCAAACAAACCTTCTGTTGATTTAAGGCGAAAAGAAACGGAATGGAACGGAAGTAAGTAAAGTCAGCGAACTATTGCAAATGGGATCTTTATCATGTGCAGAATATTATCCCTCCTCAGTCAGGGATGAGAAAGTCTCTCTGTTATTACAGACAGTGTTGTTAGGTAGAAGGCCAATATAAGGGAGAGGTGGTGAGGGAATGAACTGCCTCTCGGATTAAATAACTGGGGCTGCCAAAGCAAGCTGACACATCCAATGTAACAATCTATAGCATTCTTATAAATATTCAGCAATAAGCCCTATACTCAAGTTTTCCTGCAAAGGCTGGGACTTGTGTATCAGGTAAGTATTTATATATCAGATAATCTCACGGGAGGTATCGTCCCTCCTAATGCTCCAGAACGTGTCCTGCAGTGATAAAAGTGACAGAAGTTTGTGGGCTGTACCAAATGATAAACTTACTAATTAAAACATCTTTGGGCCATGGCAGTTACGTTATGTAATTTGATTTAACTAGTGAATATCCAAGATAAACATTAAGGGGGGGAGATGTAATAAAATTTCATATCAAAACTGACACTGACAATTGGTTATGCGATGTCTTGTAGTTGTAGTAACTAGTGATGGCCCAGAGTTCGCGGATCGAAACCCAAAATCCGCGGCGATCCGGATCATGTACCTTGTTCGCGAAAGGGATATCTGCGCTTTTCGGTTTTCCTCCTTCCGAACTTTGGTGAAGCGCGAGGAACCGTTGTTTTCAAAAATTCGAAATTACGAGGATTTTTCTATTATTCAACATGCAAGAAGAAACCGTATTTTCGAAATTTTCTATGTTTACGAGGATTTCACGTATTTCAAAAATGCGGGAGAAACGGGGAAAATACGTATTTTCGAACAAAATTTCGAAATTTACACGAGGATTCTCGTATTCGAGATTTTTTCCTTTTAATGTGTTTTAACGGGTCCGCTCGCGGATTTTCGAATTTTTTAATTTTTTGTTGAAAATGCGCGGATCCTGAGCGGACGATTTTTTGCGAGTTAGGGACTCTCTGTATCAACGGACTTATGCTTTTGAAGGCTGGAGGGAGGGGAAGTAAAACTTCACGGTTTTTTTTTCAAAGCTATGTGGTGAAAACTGGTGCATGAATTAGTACTTATTACTGCATGCTTGCTGAATGTACGAAATCTTTGTAAAGAGGTCGCAGGCATAGTACAAACCTTACTTGCATTTTATCAATGCGGTTTTGACTACCCTAGCACAGTATTCATCCTAAGGCTTATGATAATTTAAAGATTGTTGCAAAAACTGGCAATTGTTTGTGCTTGCATTATTTCTATTACTGCACTTTCGTTTGCATTGGTTTTCACAATAGCTTGTGTTGCTTAAGGGTGCTTGTAGCTTGCCAAAAAGTAATATCTGGCAACCCGATATTATCAGAGAGGGTTTGCAGACTTTTCCCTTATGCAAGATATTGCACTCCTATTAGCTTGAATTGTTTGCCAAATCTAGGGTTGATGCACATTATATTAGGGAGTGATGCAATTAGTGCAAAATTTTGGAGTGATGGCAAATTAGTGCAAAATTTAGGGGAGTTAGATGTGAGTGTAGATGCAATTAGTGCAAAATTAGGGAGTGAGGCAATGAGTGCAAAATTTAGGAGGATGCAATTAGTGCAAAATTTAGGAGATGAGTGATGCAATTAGGCAAAAATTTAGGGAGTAATACAATTAGTGCAAAGTTTTCAGCAACCAATGAATGTTACAATTTTTACTGGGTTATTGCAGTTAGATACACATTGATTGGTGGATGCATATTTATAGCATTATTATTGCGTTTACCTTCTAAATGCATTGAGATGCAGGTTACCTTTTTACCCTCTTGCTAAACTATCATAGCATTAATTTATCCGAATCTCTTCATAAGTGTATCATTTCCCATCTAATTGACAAATGATTGCCTTTTAATTGGAAATATTACATTCTATCAAATGGATGCTCGCCCTGTCTGCGCTGATCTCTGCAGATGTCCGTGTCGCTGAATGATTAGCTAAACACAGCATTGACCTGCTGTTTCTGTGAACGTTGCTTTATACCAAACACAGAAATCAAGTCCAAAGCGTCGACTTCCTTTGGTTCTTCTGGAAGGGTTAGAGTTTGGTATTCATGGTGACCTTATTTGGTTGGACTAACCTATCAATGCTGGCAGGTGGGCCCTCACAATAGACGTGCATCAAGATACATGGTCCGGAGCTTCCACTTACTGTATGTTTTCAGATTTTAAAAGGCAGATTTCTGCCAAAACTATTAGACGTGACATTTAAGAACTACACTGCCAGGTTCTAGTTCATACAAGAATGCAGCTTGGGTCTAACACAATCTTACCAACTATAGATAAAGAGATTGACTGTACGGAAGGGCATTTGTCTTGGGGGCACTAAATTGACTAAACCTTGTATAGATGTGTGTTTTGCACACCAATGAATGGCTGGCGAATGGGGTTTAAGAGATACACCACACATGTGCAGTCAATGGTCAGGCATTGTTCGTTAATTGATAACATGGATCGCAACAGTTGCTGATTATCAGCTGAGTTTAATGGGTGTCAGGTGTGAAATGTACACCTGTACAAGCCTTCTAACCTCAGTGGTAGACCTCCCCCCTTCAGAACATAGCACTGTTATTTTTTAAAATATTTTAGTATAAGTATTTTAAAGAACCTAGAAGTAAATCTTTCACTTTTACTTTCTAATTATGCCAGTTATTTAAAAAATCGGAATCCTGAGAGGGGGGTTTATATGGACCAGTGACGCTTGCTAATGTCCGAAGAGTCTCTAATCTTACGAATTGAACTAGTGGTTTGATTTACGGATAGAACGAATTATGTGAAAACACTTCCACCTTACTTGCCAATTCCAAAAAAACCATAAATAAATATTGTAAGAAAGCAATCAAAATATTGGCTGTCATATTCATTTAAAGAACAGTCCTCTCTCTGCCAGAAGAGTGCAGTTAAAGGTATTGTACACTGAAAAAATACTTCCCCTAATGTCCATCTATAAACAAATACATATAGCAGCACTTACTCTGATGTGTTTGTGTTGTGCATGACTTCAATCCAGTACTTGTTTTGCTCAAGCTCAATCCCCACCCCCTCCAGACTATCCACTATCTGTGAGGGCAAGCATGTAATCCCTATGAGGCATAGTGGGAGTGGGAATTCCCCCCATGAGTTCACGTACCAATTGTTACCATTCCAACTACAGTAAGACATATTAGCAGAAAAGTTTATGATAATAAGGCATTTGATTGACAGTTGAAATATAAGATGTTCAGATAGAAATAGGGGCAGATCACAAAAAAAGGTACAGTAATAGTTGAAAAAATTATAGTTTCCAGTATTGAGCAATAAAATAAAAAAAATTCCCTTGTACATATCCTTTAATGTATTAGACAGTAAAGAAAGGTGTAAGTATTTTAGAAATAAGTCCCGGTTCGAAACAAACCTGGTTCAATTTCAAAAAATCTAAAATTCGAAGATCGAATCAAATTTTGTTTTTTAGAAAATTGTTAGTGATTATTTAAAAATTGCAAACGAAAATGAAAATTTTCAAGCACAAACCTGGTATTAAATACCTTGCCAGTTGGACAGGTGTTTTTATAATACCATCAGCAGGTGCAATGAAGGGGTTAATTTTGTGCTAACCTATTCAATATGGCAAACACAAAGAATCATACAGAATCTCCCCTTAACTTCTGGCTCCCTCTGATATGGGTTACACTGCCTCAACCAAAATAGTCCTAACAGCAAAATTCGTGTAGAGGGGTCCAGGCATAGATATGGGGCAAAATAGGTGAGTTTATTCCTCCCTTAAAGAGCTGTAAACCCACCATTATTAAAGCCCCCAAAATAACTGTCCCGGTTCGGTTCTATTATCACAGGGAGGTGAGAACGCCTTTTCTCACTCACCTGTGAATAATAGGACGATCGGGGACCTGGAACTTACCTTACACGCCGATCAACACTCGCAGCCGCTCCTGCACGGAAAGCCGCTTTGTCCGACCACGCGCCCTAATCTTTGCGCATGCGCACCATTCAAAAGATAGGGCGCGCGATCGGGACAGAACAGCGTTGTTGAGGAGCGCTGGAGTGGAGGCAGGTAAGGTAAGTTCCAGGTCCCCGATCGCCTATTATCACAGGGTTTAGTGTTCCTTTAGAGTAAGCTGATAAAGGGCTGGAGTGTGTGGCCCGAAACGTTTGCCTGTCGTTAATGGGAGAATAAACTCAGTCTATTTTGCACCATATATATGCCTGGACCCCTCTACACTGGGGAATTTTGCCTGTTATAACCTAATCAGTATGGGTTAGCTTGAACCCTTTATTGCCTGCAGGTATGTCTCAACACCTGAAACTTCATTAGAAACGTCCCTTATCAAGTCTCACTGTAAAGTGTGAAGCCTTCCTTGTTAATAAACGATTGCATGTTGTTTATGGTGAACAAACATCTCAGAAGACACCAAGATATTAAAGGTCATGGAACATTTGAATGGAATTTTAAAGTGAGAGTGAGTTTTCAAGGAAAAAAAATAACATACACACAAAACTCACACACTGTCTATTAAAGAATTGTTATATAAAACACAAATACAGATTTTGTCTCAAATCCATTAAAAACTAAAACACATATTCAGACTCATTATGGGTATCTGCTACCAAGTCTCTTTCTCTAAACACGTGTGTTGGACAGTGAATGAACCACTTGGTGACCTGTCATATAATAACACATTAGGAACCATTGAGCATATATAGTCAGCTTTAGGATTATAAAAAGAAAAACTAGAGAAATTACCAAGACTTGTGCTTTGATCCTTAATATTTCATTTATGATACAATAGACCGCAAAATAATTTTCCTATCTCTTGGTCTCCTTTTAACATTTCTCCTGCACAGGATGAATAGGTCATTATACAGTAAGTAGTCCCAGGGAAGTTTAATCTAGCCAATAAACGTTAGCAATCTTTTGGCAGTTAGATTTTCCAGTTCACTGCCGACAAAACAATATGAAAGAAAGTATCTGATTGAATCTATGGGTTACTGGACCAAAAAAAACAAGTTGCGAACACTGTTTCACCACAATAACAGGTAAATGCACTTTTAAAATGAATTAAAATTGCTGTAAACAACTAAAGTAAAGCTCTCCCATGCCTGCTAAATAAAACCTCTTATCCTTAAAAAATTGATAATTTTGCCCCAACCAATCAGATCTTATTTAGCATTGGTTGGGGCAAAAATTAGCAATATTTTAGCGATACTAACTTTTATTGAATCTCCCTGTAATCTTATAATGACACTGCAGGACACACATGATTACGCCTGGTATTGCATCGTTGGATCACATAAGGTTAAGACGCCATTGCGCTCCTTTAAAGTGCATACAAGACCCCATTAAGTTTTGAGCTATGAAGTATTTCTAAACTTAACCAATGGGTTTTGTATCAGTTGCACAGGGCTATTTATAAAACATTGGAAATGGAGCTGTGTCCTTGTGACTTTGGGTTAAACATGGGTTTTACATGGATTTTAGGGCACAGCTTGAATCTAGAAACTAATTCTCTTGCCTTCTTAAAGGAGAACTATAGTGCGGTGTATACTTAATAAAATATAATATAATAATAAGTTAAAATGAAAAGTACCTGGGGCAGGGAGGTAGGATGGTATTTTCTATCTCCCCATATTATTTTATGAAAACGGCAGCAGAAAGAAAACTGCTTCTGCCAGCTTCCTGAATCTTCAGTCCTATCTTTAATAGAGGAAGGCCCAGGGTCATAACCTGGCAAATGAAAACTGTAGTGCTGTAGCTCCTAATTAAACACAATAACGAGGTGGAATAATCAATCCAACCTCCCTGTCCCAGGTACTTTTCATTTCCAAATAGTTAATTTTTACAGTATAGTTGTCCTTTAATGGTTCATACACAAAGATCCTTGCATACAGTCTCTAATAAACTATGGGTGAAGGTAACTGGGCATGCTTGTCCCCATTGGGTGAGTATACTTATTTAATATATGACTTGCTGCACATTAAGGTTTTTCTTACAGTTTTAGTAGTTCAGAGCCATCTATAAATTGTGCTTTAGTCTGTAATTATCCCTTAGGAATGTAAAGAACTATCTCACCAGGAAATACAACAAAATCCAAGACACTGGTAAACAATCAAAGGTTAAAAAATAAGGATTGAAAGAATCTAAAATAGATTTAGAGCTGTAAAATACCAGAATAACTGTATAGTGATCCTACAGAGGCACAAACTGAAGCACTGAATTTTGTAAAAAAAAAAGTCATCACCCATTCATTTTCTCCCCCCCAAAAAAATATAAGTATTCTTACTAAACATCTAGACAGCGTTGTTGTGTTTGGGTTTTTTTGGGGTTTTTTTGTATTTTTGCCTTCGTCTTAATTAAAATGCAAATTTCTTTTGAGTTCCTATCTCTACAGATGAGATGAAATTGCGTGTAACATGAAAGATTGGGATTGTTTTCAACATTTAGACTAACGTTTGACAACTCTTTTTTATTTAGATTTCTAAGTAAAGGAAAGTAGAAAGAACTTAAAACTTTTCTATGAAGTGACGGTGAGATGCTGCAAATGACCTGATTACTAACCCTTATAGGGGAACTGTAGCCTCCTACAACTGCCCTCTATTTAAAAGAGCCCCATACCTTTTCAAAGAAGACTAGCATGATGCCTCTAGGGGCAGTCTGTCCAAGCTACAGCAGTATAAAGGGTGGTGTTTCTGCTGGTACTGTGAGCTGAGACTCACCAACATGCTCTTCCCCAAGTCTAAGGGTGAGCATGCCCACTTGAATCTTTCGCTTGGACAGAGCATATCAACTACATCATAAGGCCAGTCCCTGAACTTCAAAATCTTTTTAAGGGGTGTCAAGTCTAAAAAAAAAGTAACCTTAGAAATGTTTATCACCCCCCAACTCTACTATTCCATTATCTCTACATTTCAAAGATTCCCTGAAGGGACTTACCTGACCCGATTATAAAGATAGGGGATGTCCAGGTTGAAAGACAGGGTTTGGGAGTATAAAGTAATGTCGATGACAGTCTACATGTGGTTATGAAGATAGGGGATGTCCAGGATTGACAAGACAGGGTTTGGGGTATAAAGTAATGTCATGACAGTCTACATGTGGTTATGAAGATAGGGGGATGTCCAGGATCGACAAGACAGGGTTGGGAGTATAAAGTAATGTCCACGACAGGTTACATGTGGTATGAAGATAGGGGGATGTCCAGGATTGACAAGACAGGGTTTGGAGTATAAAGTAATGTCCATGACAGTCTACATGTGGTTATGAAGATAGGGGGATGTCCAGATCGACAAGACAGGGTTGGGAGTATAAAGTAATGTCCACGACAGTCTACATGTGGTTATGAAGATAGGGGGATGTCCAGGATTGACAAGACAGGGTTTGGAGTATAAAGTAATGTCCATGACAGCTACATGGGTTTATGAAGATAGGGGGATGTCCAGATTGACAAGACAGGGTTGGGAGATAAAGTAATGTCCATGGCAGTCTACATGTGGTTATGAAGATAGGGGGATGTCCAGGATCGACAAGACGGGTTTGGGAGGGATAAAGTAATGTCCATGACAGTCTACATGTGGTTATGAAGATAGGGGGATGTCCAGAATCGACAAGACAGGGGTTGGGGATAAAGTATGTCCATGCAGTCTACATGTGGTTATGAAGATAGGGGGATGTCCAGGGATGACAAGACAGGGTTTGGAGAGTCTAAGTTGTTCCATGACCGTTCATGTGTTATGAAGATAGGGGGATGTCCAGGATTGACAAGACAGGGTTTGGGGTATAAGTATGTCCACGCCAGTCAATCCCTGTGGTATGAGATAGGGGGATGTCCAGATGACAGACAGGTTTAGGAGTATAAAGTAATGTCCATGGCAGTCTACATGTGTTATGAAGATAGGGGTGATGCTGGACATCCCCCTATCTTCATAACCACATGTAGACTGTCATGGACATTACTTTATACTCCCAAACCCTGTCTTGTCATCGCCCTGGACACCCCCTATCTTCATAACCACATGTAGACTGCCATGGCATACTTTATACCCCAACCCCTGTCTTGTCGATTCTGGACATCCCCCTATCTTCATAACCACATGTAGACTGTCATGGACATTACTTTATCCTCCTAAACCCGTCTTGTCATCCTGGACATCCCCCTATCTTCATAACCACATGTAGACTGCCATGGACATTACTTTATACTCCCAACCCTGTCTTGTCAATCCTGGACATCCCCCTATCTTCATAACCACATGTAGACTGTCATGGACATTACTTTATACTCCCAAACCCTGTCTTGTCAATCCTGGACATCCCCCTATCTTCATAACCACATGTAGACTGTCGTGGACATTACTTTATACTCCCAACCCTGTCTTGTCGATCCTGACATCCCTATCTTCATAACCACATGTAGACTGTCATGGACATTACTTTATACTCCCAAACCCTGTCTTGTCAATCCTGGACATCCCCCTATCTTCAACCACATGTAGCTGTCGTGGACATTACTTTATACTCCCAACCCTGTCTTGTCGATCCTGGACATCCCCTATCTTCATAACCACATGTAGACTGCATGACATTACTTTATACCCCAAACCCTGTCTTGTCAATCCTGGACATCCCCTATCTTCATAACCACATGTAGACTGTCATCGACATTACTTTATACTCCAAACCCTGTCTTTCAACCTGGACATCCCCTATCTTTATAATCGGGTCAGGTAAGTCCCTTCAGGGAATCTTTGAAATGTAGAGATAATGGAATAGTAGAGTTGGGGGGTGAAAACATTTCTAAGGTTACTTTTTTTTTAGACTTGACACCCCTTAAAAAGATTTTGAAGTTCAGGGACTGGCCTTATGATGTAGTTGATATGCTCTGTCCAAGCGAAAGATTCAAGTGGGCATGCTCACACCTTAGACTTGGGGAAGAGCATGTTGGTGAGTCTCAGCTCACAGTACCAGCAGAAACACCACCCTTTATACTGCTGTAGCTTGGACAGACTGCCCCTAGAGGCATCATGCTAGTCTTCTTTGAAAAGGTATGGGGCTCTTTTAAATAGAGGGCAGTTGTAGGAGGCTACAGTTCCCCTATAAGGGTTAGTAATCAGGTCATTTGCAGCATCTCACCGTCACTTCATAGAAAAGTTTTAAGTTCTTTCTACTTTCCTTTACTTAGAAATCTAAATAAAAAAGAGTTGTCAAACGTTAGTCTAAATGTTGAAAACAATCCCAATCTTTCATGTTACACGCAATTTCATCTCTCGTAGAGATAGGAACTCAAAAGAAATTTGCATTTTAATTAAGACGAAGGCAAAAATACAAAAAAACCCCAAAAAAACCCAAACACAACAACGCTGTCTAGATGTTTAGTAAGAATACTTATATTTTTTTGGGGGGGAGAAAATGAATGGGTGATGACTTTTTTTTTTACAAAATTCAGATGCTTCAGTTTGTGCCTCTGTAGGATCACCTAATACAGTTATTCTGGTATTTTACAGCTCTAAATCTATTTTAGATTCTTTCTAATCCTTATTTTTTAACCTTTTGATTGTTTACCAGTGTCTTGGATTTTGTTGTATTTCCTGGTGAGATAGTTCTTTACATTCCTAAGGGATAATTACAGACTAAAGCACAATTTATAGATGGCTCTGAACTACTAAACTGTAAGAAAAAACCTTAATGTGCAGCAAGTCATATATTAAATAAGTATACTCACCCAATGGGGACAAGCATGCCCAGTTACCTTCACCCATAGTTTATTAGAGACTGTATGCAAGGATCTTTGTGTATGAACCATTAAAGGACAACTATACTGTAAAAATTAACTATTTGGAAATGAAAAGTACCTGGACAGGGAGGTTGGATTGATTATTCCACCTCGTTATTGTGTTTAATTAGGAGCTACAGCACATACAGTTTTCATTTGCCAGGTTATGACCTGGGCCTTCCTCTATTAAAGATAGGACTGAAGATTCAGGAAGCTGGCAGAAGCAGTTTTCTTTCTGCTGCCGTTTTCATAAAATAATATGGGGAGATAGAAAATACCATCCTACCTCCCTGCCCCAGGTACTTTTCATTTTAACTTATTATTATATTATATTTTATTAAGTATACACACGCACTATAGTTCTCCTTTAAGAAGGCAAGAGAATTAGTTTCTAGATTCAAGCTGTGCCCTAAAATCCATGTAAAACCCATGTTTAACCCAAAGTCACAAGGACACAGCTCCATTTCCAATGTTTTATAAATAGCCCTGTGCAACTGATACAAAACCCATTGGTTAAGTTTAGAAATACTTCATAGCTCAAAACTTAATGGGGTCTTGTATGGCACTTTAAAGGAGCGCAATGGCGTCTTAACCTTATGTGATCCAACGATGCAATACCAGGCGTAATCATGTGTGTCCTGCAGTGTCATTATAAGATTACAGGGAGATTCAATAAAAGTTAGTATCGCTAAAATATTGCTAATTTTGCCCCAACCAATGCTAAATAAGATCTGATTGGTTGGGGCAAAATTATCAATTTTTTAAGGATAAGAGGTTTTATTTAGCAGGCATGGGAGAGCTTTACTTTAGTTGTTTACAGCAATTTTAATTCATTTTAAAAGTGCATTTACCTGTTATTGTGGTGAAACAGTGTTCCAGAACTTGTTTTTTTGGTCCAGTAACCCATAGATTCAATCAGATACTTTCTTTCATTTGTTTTGTCGGCAGTGAACTGGAAAATCTAACTGCCAAAAGATTGCTACAGTTTATTGGCTAGATTAAACTTCCCTGGGACTACTTACTGTATAATGACCTATTCATCCTGTGCGGAGAAATGTTTAAAAGGAGACCAAGAGATAGGAAAATTATTTTGCGGTCTATTGTATCATAAATGAAATATTAAGGATCAAAGCAAAGTCTTGGTAATTTCTCAGTTTTTCTTTTTATAATCCTAAAGCTGACTATATATGCTCAATGGTTCCTAATGTGTTATTATATGACAGGTCACCAAGTGGTTCATTCACTGTCCAACACACGTGTTTAGAGAAAGAGACTTGGTAGCAGATACCCATAATGAGTCTGAATATGTGTTTTAGTTTTTAATGGATTTGAGACAAAATCTGTATTTGTGTTTTATATAACAATTCTTTATAGACAGTGTGTGAGTTTTGTGTGTATGTTTATTTTTTTTCCTTGAAGAACTCACTCTCACTTTAAAATTCCATTCAAATGTTCCATGACCTTTAATATCTTGGTGTCTTCTGAGATGTTTGTTCACCATAAACAACATGCATCGTTTATTAGACAAGGAAGGCTTCACACTTTACAGTGAGACTTGATAAGGGACGTTTCTAATGAAGTTTCAGGTGTTGAGACATACCTGCAGGCAATAAAGGGTTCAAGCTAACCCATACTGATTAGGTTATAACAGCAAAATTCCCCAGTGTAGAGGGGTCCAGGCATATATATGGTGCAAAATAGATAGTTTATTCTCCCATTAACGACAGGCAAACGTTTCGGGCCACACACTCAGCCCTTTATCAGCTTACTCTAAAGGAACACTAAACCCCTGTGATAATAGGACGATCGGGGACCTGGAACTTACCTTACCTGCCGTCCACTCCAGCGCTCCTCAACAACGCTGTTCTGTCCCGATCGCGCGCCCTAATCTTTTGAATGGGCGCATGCGCAAAGATTAGGGCGCGTGGTCGGACAGAAGCGGCTTTCCGTGCAGGAGCGGCTGCGAGTGGATGCGGCGTGTAAGGTAAGTTCCAGGTCCCCCGATCGTCCTATTATTCACAGGGAGTGAGAAAAGCGTTCTCACCTCCCTGTGATAATAGAACCGAACCGGGACAGTTATTTTGGGGGCTTTAATAATGGGGGTTTACAGGTCCTTTAAGGGAGGAATAAACTCACCTATTTTGCACCATATCTATGCCTGGACCCCTCTACACATTTTGCTGTTATGGACTATTTTGGGTGAGGCAGTGTAACCCATATCAGAGGGAGCCAGAAGTTAACGGGGAGATTCGGTATGATTCTTTGTGTTTGCCATATTGAATAGGTTAGCACAAAATTAACCCCTTCATTGCACCTGCTGAATGGGTATTATAAAAGACACCTGTCCAACTGGCAAGGTATTTAATACCAGGGTTTGTGCTTGAAAATTTTCATTTTCGTTTGCAATTTTTAAATAATCACTAACAATTTTCTAAAACAACAAAATTTGATTCGATCTTCGAATTTTAGATTTTTTGAAATTGAACCAGGTTTGTTTCGAACCGGGACTTATTTCTAAAATACTTACACCTTTCTTTACTGTCTAATACATTAAAGGATATGTACAAGGGAATTTTTTTATTTTATTGCTCAATACTGGAAACTATAATTTTTTCAACTATTACTGTACCTTTTTTTGTGATCTGCCCCTATTTCTATCTGAACATCTTATATTTCAACTGTCAATCAAATGCCTTATTATCATAAACTTTTTCTGCTAATATGTCTTACTGTAGTTGGAATGGTAACAATTGGTACGTGAACTCATGGGGGAATTCCCACTCCCACTATGCCTCATAGGGATTACATGCTTGCCCTCACAGATAGTGGATAGTCTGGAGGGGGGTGGGGATTGAGCTTGAGCAAAACAAGTACTGGATTGAAGTCATGCACAACACAAACACATCAGAGTAAGTGCTGCTATATGTATTTGTTTATAGATGGACATTAGGGGAAGTATTTTTTCAGTGTACAATACCTTTAACTGCACTCTTCTGGCGAGAGAGGACTGTTCTTTAAATGAATATGACAGCCAATATTTTGATTGCTTTCTTACAATATTTATTTATGGTTTTTTTGGAATTGGCAAGTAAGGTGGAAGTGTTTTCACATAATTCGTTCTATCCGTAAATCAAACCACTAGTTCAATTCGTAAGATTAGAGACTTTCGGACATTAGCAAGCGTCACTGGTCCATATAACCCCCCTCTCAGGATTCCGATTTTTTAAATAACTGGCAATAATTAGAAAGATAAAAGTGAAAGATTTACTTCTAGGTTCTTTAAAATACTTATACTAAAATATTTTAAAAAATAACAGTGCTATGTTCTGAAGGGGGGAGGTCTACCACTGAGGTTAGAAGGCTTGTACAGGTGTACAATTTCACACCTGACACCCATTAAACTTCAGCTGATAATCAGCAACTGTTGCGATCCATGTTATCAATTAACGAACAATGCCTGACCATTGTGACTGCACATGTGTGGTGTATCTCTTTAAACCCCATTCGCCAGCCATTCATTGGGTGCAAAACACACATCTATACAATTTAAGTCAATTAGTGCCCCAAGACAAATGCCCTTCCTACAGTCAATCTCTTTATCTATAGTGTGGTAAGATTGTGTTAGACCCAAGCTGCATTCTTGTATGAGACTAGAAACCTGGCAGTGTAGTTCTTAAATGTCACGTCTTAATAGTTTCTGGCAGAAATCTGCCTTTTAAAATCTGAAAACATTACAGTAAGTGGAAGCTCCGGACCATGTATCTTGATGGCACGTCTATTGTGAGGGCCCACCTGCCAGCATTGATAGGTTAGTCCAACCAAATAAGGTCACCATGAATACCAAACTCTACCCTTCCAAAGAACCAAAGGAAGTCGACGCTTTGGACTTGATTTCTGTTTTGGTATAAAGCAACGTTCAACAGAAACAGCAGGTCAATGCTGTGTTTAGCTAATCATTCAGCGACGGACATCTGCAGAGATCAGGCGCAGACAGGGCGAGCATCCATTTGATAGAATGTAATATTTCCAATTAAAAGGCAATCATTTGTCAAATTAATGGGAAATGATACACTTATGAAGAGATTCGGATAAAATTAATGCTATGATAGTTTATGCAAAGGGTAAAAAGGTTAACCTGCATCTCAATGCATTTAGAAGGTAAACGCATATAATGCTATAAATATGCCATCACCAATCAGATGGTATCTAACTGCAATAACCCAGTAAAAATTGTAACATTTCATTGGTTGCTGAAAACTTTGCACTAATTGTATTACTCCCTAAATTTTTGCCTAATTGCATCACTCATCTCCTAAATTTTGCACTAATTGCATCCTCCTAAATTTTGGCACTCAATTGCATCACTCCCTAATTTTGCACTAATTGCATCTAATTGCATCACTCAACTCCCTAAATTTTGCACTAATTTGCCATCACTCCAAAATTTTGCACTAATTGCATCACTCCCTAAATTTGCATAACAGATTTGCAAAAAAAAATGCAATTTTTGCATAAGAAAATCCACTCCTAAATTTTGCAGATATTTTTGCAATTGCTCAGCACACACACAAACTTTTGAAAAAATGCAAACCGAGTGCAGAAGTAAAATAACAGCACACTTGCAATTTTTGCACCAAATTGCATAACCCTTGATGTCGGCTATTCAAAACGCTATGATCAAGGTAGCGAGGTTTTTTGTACTCATTTGCTGTCTGCAACCCTTTACAAAGATCTTGAAATGCTCAAGCAGCAGATGCAGTAATTTAGAGATGACTATTGCACACGTTTTTTGCAACCAAATTAGCTTGTGCTTAAAAAAACCGTGAAAGGTTTCAACTTCCTCTCAGCTTCACACAATGCAATACAGTCGCAAGTGGTTACTACTAGAGATGTCCTAACTTCGCAAATCCGGTCCGCTCAGGATCCGCGCATTTTCAAAAAAAATTAAAAAATTCGAAAATCCGCGAGCGGACCCGTTAAAACACATTAAAAGGAAAAAATCCTCGAAAATACGAGAATCCCTCGTAAATTCGAAATTTTTTCGAAAATACGTATTTTCCCTTCCCCGCATTTTTGAAATACGTGAAATCCTCGTAAATGAGAAAATTTTCGAAAATCTCGGTTTTCTTGCATGTTGAAAATACGAAAAATCCTCGTAATTTCGAATTTTTGAAAACACGGTTTCGGCAAAAGTTCGGAAGGAGGAAAACCGGAAAATCCACGATATCCGCTGTTCGCGAACAAGGTAAATCCGCCGCGGATTTGGGTTCTGGATCCGCGAACTCTGGGCCATCACTAGTTCTACACTACAAATCTCATAACAAGTCAGGTCAGTTTGTGATATGAAATTTTATTACATCTCCCCTCCCCCTTAATGTTTAATTTGGATTATTCACTGAGTAATCAAATTACATAACTGCTGCCATGCCCAAAGATGTTTTATTAAGAAGTTTATCATTTGGTACAGCCACACAAACATTCTGTCATCTTTTATCACTGCAGGACACGTTTCTGAGTCAATTAGGAGGGACGATACTCCCCGTGAGATTATTGATATATAAATACTATACCTGATACACAAGTCCCACTTTGCAGGATAAACTATGAGTATAGGGCTTTTGCTGAATATTTATAGAATGCTATAGATTTTACATTGGATGTTCAGCTGCTTTGCAGCCCCATTAATTTATCCGAGAGGCATGTTCATTCCCATACACACTCCCTGTATATTGGCCTTCTACTAACTAACACATCGTATAACAGAGAGACTTCTCATCCTGACTGATGGAGAGGATGAATATCTGCACATGATAAGAATCCCATTTGCAATAGTTCGCTGACTTTACTACTTCCGTTCCATCGTTCGTTTCGCCTTAAATCAACAGAAGGTTTGTTTGCAATTTCTTTAGGGAGATTTAGGATTTACAGTATTTTTTTCTTAGCTTTAAATAGGATCCGTTTTAGGCTGTCGATCAAACTCCTGGAACCCTGATTCCCTCTGTGGTAGATCTTGAATAGTGTCCAGTGAAGATAGGGATGAGCGGTTTCGCGGATCCATACACGGATCCGCCACGCGGGATTTATCCCCATTTGCGAACGGCAGGCATTTTTTTCCAGATTTTATGCTTCTTCCGACTTCCGACCTCGGATTTCGTTGTATTTTTCGTGGGAATTTTTCGAAATACCGTACTTTTCGAAAATTTTCGAAATACAAGGATTTCTCTTATTTTCTGTAAATACGTATTTTTGAAATTTCGAAATTAACGAGGGTTCTCGGAATTTCGCGCGATCCTTGAGCTGGATTTTGGCGAAGTTCGTGCACATCTCTAATGAAGAAACAATATTGTGTCAAGACCTCTAATGTCTTGGTGGATTAGAGTTCACAATCCCCAATGGGGGGGTTGTACCACATGTGGATGAGGCCCTCCCTGCACCATACTTACAACAAACCGAATTACGGACTTGGACGATATTGCCGCTGTGTATGTAATTCTTGCTGGGCTTCCTCCGTATTTTGATTGTGTTGGGATGTACAGAGCCGTACAATGTACTGTAACCTAAACCAATATAATTAGAACCCATCTCACAAACTTCACTTTGACATGTAAGAGCAAAGTAATTTAAAGAAACTGATTACAGATCTCAAATAAAGCTTTCTAAAGGTTTTGTACACACTGTGCAAACAACGGTGGTCAAAATCAGCCCTTGTATGGTGCACTTTATTTATCGGCCATAACAGGCGCTCGTTCAAGAGATCCGTCCCAGCAGATCGGCAACAATCTCCGAATGAAACCGGCCTCTGAAATGGCCGTTCGTACACATTGTGCGTCCCACCGATTGGCATCGCGGGGCTCACACTACGGGCGACCTGTGTGGCTACACTGTAACATCCTTTAGTCAATATATCACACCGAACTGGGTAGCAAATTGGACTGGGCATGCATTGACAAAGGAAAAACGAAAGCATAATTAATCCCCCCTTTCCATAGAGGTTGCTAGTGATCGTTACTCCTATGGGATATATCCGTTATTCTCCAAAATCGTAATGTTCTTCCATCTTATCCACTCCTTATATTTTTCTGTCTCGATCCAAGCTCTATATTTCTATAGTCTCTGTATTCTGGCCGACTCTAAGTTGTGGACATTACTGTCAAATGTGAGGACAATAGCTGCCTCTTGTCTGTGGCTAGCAAAGGAAGGGCAGGTCTGATACGAGTAGCACGCAGTGGCAAGGACCAATTCATTACAAATCCCCACCTTTGTGAACCTTGGTTCATTTTCAAAAACAAAAAGTTTACTGACGTTAAGCAGGCTTGCACATCTTGGGTTCCAAGGGCGGTAGAAATAAATACATGTTTTTATTGGCTGCGTACCAACATTTTTAATCTGTTTTTTATTCATTGTTTCCACCTTCCATATATTTATTTATTTAGTTTAGTTAATATAACGCTGCAATTGTTTAATGCAATATTTAAAGTTCCAGATGCTGTTGGAAATTAAAAAAGTAAATTGGAGAAGCAGTAGTAAGAAGGGAAAGAATAATAGAATTCACAGATGCTCATATTTCATATGTATCGATGTCAGGGAGGAACAACTGTATTTTATTTCTCAAACTGTATTTCGGGCACGTGGGAAAAAATTTTTTTTGCCTGTTATGGACTATTTGGGTGGAGGCAGTGTAACCCATATCAGAAGGGACCAGAAGTTAAGGGGAGATTCGGTATGATTCTTTATGTTTGCCATATTGAATAGGTTAGCACAAGTTTAACCCGTTCATTGCACCTGCTGCATGGGTATTATAAAAGACACCTGTCCAACTGGCAAGGTATTTAATACCAGGGTTTGTGCTTGAATTTTTCATTTTCGTTTGCAATTTTTAAATAATCACTAACAATTTTCTAAAAACAAAATTTGATTCGATCTTCGAATTTTAGATTTTTTGAAATTGAAACCAGGTTTGTTTCGAACCGGGACTTATTTCTAAAATACTTACACCTTTCTTTACTGTCTAATACATATAAAGGATAGTGTACAAGGGAATTTTTTTTTTTTATTGCTCAATACTGGAAACTATAATTTTTTCCAACTATTACTGTCCCTTTTTTTGTGATCTGTCCCCTATTTCTATCTGAACCATCTTTATATTTCAACTGTCAATCAAATGCCTTATTATCATAAACTTTTTCTGCTAAATATAGTCTTACTGTAGTTGGAATGGTAACAATTGGTACGTGAACTGCATGGTGGGAAATTCCCACTCCCAACTATGCCTCATAGGATTACATGCTTGCCCTCCACGATAGTCGGATAGTCTGGAAGGGGGGTGGGATTGAGCTTGAGCAAAACAAGTACGGGATTGAAGTCATGCAGCAACACAACACATCAGAGTAAGTGCTGTTATATGTATTTGTTTATAGATTGACATTAGGGGAAGATTTTTTTCAGTGTCAATACCTTTACCTGCACTCTTCTGGCAGAGAGAGACTGTTCTTTAAATGAATATGACAGCCAATATTTTGATTGCTTTCTGACAATATTTATTTATGGTTTTTTGGAATTGGCAAGTAGGTGGAAGTGTTTTTCAGCATAATTCAGTTCTATCCGTAAATCAAACCACTAGTTCAATTCGTAAGATTAGGACTTCGGACATTAGCAAGCTTCACGTGGTCCATATAACCCCCCTCCAGGATTCCGATTTTTAAATACTGGCAATAATTGAAAAGTAAAAGTGAAGATTTTACTTCTAGGTTCTTTAAATACTATAATCTATAAAATATTTATTAAAAATAAACAGTGCTATGTTCTGAAGGGGGGAGTCTACCACTGAGGTTAAAAGGCTTGTACAGGTGTACAATTTCACACCTGACACCCATTAAACTTGCAGCTGATAATCAGCAACTGTTGGCGATCCATGTTATCAAATTAACGAACAATGCCTGACCATGTGACTGCACATGTGTGGTGTATCTCTTGAAACGCCCATTCGCCGGCCATTCATTGGTGTGCAAAACACCATCTATACAAGTTTCAAGTTTCGCAGCAATTGAGCCCCAAGACAAATGCCCTTCCGTACAGTCAATCTCTTTATCTATAGTGTGTAATGATTGTGTTAGACCCAAGCTGCATTCTTGTATAGACTAGAAACCTGGCAGTGTAGTTCTTAAATGTCACGTCTTAATAGTTTCTGGCAGAGAATCTGCCTTTTAAAATCTGAAAACATTACAGTAAGTGGAAGCTCCGGACCATGTATCTTGATGGCACGTCTATTGTGAGGGCTCCACCTGCCAGCATTGATAGGTTAGTCCAACCAATAAAGGTCACCATGAATACCAAACTCTAACCTTCCGAAAGAACACAAAGGAAGTCGACGCTTTGGACTTGATTTCTGTGTTGGTATAAAGCAACGTTCAACAGAAACAGCAGGTCAATGCTGTGGTTTAGCTAATCATTCAGCGAACGGACATCTGCAGAGATCAGCGCAGACAGGGCGAGCATCCATTTGATAGAATGTAATATTTCCAATTAAAAGGCAATCATTTGTCAAATTAGATGGGAAATGATACACTTATGAAAGAGATTCGGATAACATTAATGCTATGATAGTTTATGCAAGAGGGTAAAAAAGGTTAACCTGCATCTCAATGCCATTTAGAAGGTAAACGCAATAATAAATGCTATAAATATGCCATCACCAATCAGATGGTATCTAACTGCAATAACCCAGTAAAATTGTAACATGTCATTGGTTGCTGAAAACATTTGCACTAATTGTATTACTCCCTAAATTTTGCACTAATTGCATCACTCCCTAAATTTTGCACTAATTGCATCACTCCCTAAATTTTGCACTAATTGCATCACTCCCTAAATTTTGCACTAATTGCATCACTCCCTAAATTTTGCACTAATTGCATCACTCCCTAAATTTTGCACTAATTGCATCACTCCCTAAATTTTGCACTAATTGCATCACTACCTTACAGGGAGGTGCAATATCCTGTGCTAAGGGGGAAAATAAGTGCAAAACCCATGCTACTGATAAATATAGGGTTAGCGAGGGTTTTTTTAACTCATTTTGCATTGTCTGCACCCTTTACAAAGACTTTTGGAAATAGCTCAATGCAAGCGATGCAGTAAATTTAGAGATGATAATTGCACACGTTTTTTGCACCAAAATTAAAGCCTTGTGGCTTAAAAACCGTGCAAAAGGTTGCAACTTACCTCTCGCATTCACACAATGCAATAACAGTCGCAAAGTGGTTACTATACAAAAGATGCACCCTATGTACACAGCAAGACAAATCAATAAAACCAAATATACACTTTATTACAAAAAGAAAAAGACTATAATAACAGCTGGCCAGCTGTCATACACAAGTACCGGGTATACCTAAAAACCTAAAAAATAATATAAATAGAAAAAATCCGGAGTAAAAATACTGAAATAGAAAATCTCTGAAGTAAAAAATCCTTAGGAAACACGTATAAATAGGTAAGTAGTCTGGACCAGGTCGTATATCCTTCTAAGGCAATTAGTGTAGTCCACAATTCAGGGATATAAAATGTGTAAGGGATCCAAAGGGTTATGTATAAATACAAATCCCAGAAGTCTTCTAGAGTCCATATATAAGTTCTATATAATATATATTGTGTGCACACAGAATCAGAGTAGGTGCAGTGCGTATAAGTGTGAGCTGTAACATCACCACTCTGATGCCAACGAAGTTTCCGACACCTCCAATGATCCACCTATCCCCCGGACTGCTGTATGCTGGTGCTGTCCGTGGCTTCTCTGCACTTGGATTTCTTGTATGGGGATCCTGAATAGTTACGTAATCCGTGACTTGGTCGGATTTCACACCGCGTGGTGGTGAGTTTGTTTGCTCAAATCTAAATCTAATCTCACTTTTGCGAAAAAAGGTACCCATTCAGATTCCCTTATATTGTTCCTCTCTTGTGTGATATTGATTTATCCTCAATAATAACTGTTTTAGTTCGAGGGCTGCTTCTATTACCAACGAACGGGCACCGCGAGGGCACGGTTTTTGCTCCTAGTTTTGCGGGCCTGTTCGTTGATACTGGGAGGAAGATACATTTGGGATACCCACCCTTCTCTAACCAATGTAGATATTGGAAAAGATACATAGACGATGTTCTATTAATATGGCAGGGTCACGCGGTGATCTTGATAGTTCTTACATTATGTTAACAAATCCCATGATCAATTAAAGTTTCAAAGTATATGTAGTAAAGAAAAGGCGGAATTATCGGATCTTTATATTGAAAACCCCAAAATGGAACCCTTGTAACTAAGACCTTCTTTAAAGAAGTGGATAGTTAACACATATATTGATATATACTAGTGCCCATAAACGCGCCTGGCTTGAGAATATTCCTAAAGGTCAAATGTGAGGTTGCGTAGAAATTGTACAAATAAAAAGTGTTTTTCGAACAAGCTGAATTTATAGGAAAAGATTTCGGGAAAAGGGTATGAAAGTGATATAATAAAGGCAAAATAGTAAGCAGGAAAAAGAGATAGGAGGCTTCTTCTGGTTCCTAAACATAAGAATAAACAAGATACTAGAATCAGAGAACCCACCTGTGTTACTACTTTAGATTGGAGGATAAACACTAAAACAAAAGGAAAACAGTATTCAAGACCAGCAGTTATATGTGACTTTAACAAAGACGAATGGAAAATTAAAAAAATTATAAAGAAACATTGGGCGGTACTACTGGAGGATAAAGATTTAATTGATATAGTGGGTACCACTCCCAATATTATTTTCAAAACCAAATAATTTGAAAAATATCCTATCCCTAGTCTGATACCTACTGAAAGCCCTCCAATAGCTAGAGGATATTTAGAGATATACTAAAAGGAATGTTTAAGTGTGGAAGTGTATTGAATGTAAATATGTTAAAATAAAAGGGATGATATAAAAATTAACGAACATGTACACAAATGGAAGGATTTTTATAACTGTAAGTCAAAAGGGGTTATATATGGTATAAAATGCACGTGTGATTTATGGTATATAGGAAAGAAACAGGGAGGAAAATTGCATGTGAGATTGGGGAAACACAGAAGAGCGATCACTAATACCAACCAGTTGGGCAGAGAGGATTTGCAGCACTATCCATATTTTTATAGGCACTATATATTATAAACACGACCATTGTTTGAGGGGAGCACTTTTGTAGCTCTAGGAGGGCTGAATCAATGACTCATACTAGAGGTGGGGATTTGGATAAAGAATTGTTAAAATAGAACAAAGAATATATATGAATATGGAAGTATGAAAACCAAAGGGTCTTAACGACCAAGTAGAACTAACCCCATTTCTTTAATATACATAGTAAGAATGGTTTACTAATGGAGATGTTATGCCTTGGAAAGATGTTTTGTAAGTGTCTGGAATAGTCCGAAGATGTAGATACAGGGTGTGTGGGGAAAAAAAGGCCCTAAAGGGTTAATTGAAACGTTTTGTGCCGTGATTCAACAAGGCATGTGTGTAAAGGGATCCCAGGAACCAATAAGTATTGGAAATGGACCAATGAAGGTCCGAGACAGGGTCCATTTAAGAAGCCGTTGAAGATGGGCGTCACTATCTGACGAAGCTCTGAGGAGCGAAACGCGTCATAGTGACGTAAAACCGGAAGAAGGGTTGTTGGCATGGATTTAGATTTGAGCAAACAAACTCACCACCACGCGGTGTGAATATCCGACCAAGTCACGGATTACGTAACTATCTCAGGATCCCCATACAAGAAATCCCAAGTGCAGAGAAGCCAGGACAGCACCAGCATACAGCAGTCCGGGGGATAGGTGGATCATTGGAGTGTCGGAAACTTCGTTTGGCATCAGAGTGGTGATGTATACAGCTCAACACTTACGCACTGCACCTACTCTTGATTCTGTGTGCACACAATATATTATATAGAACTTATATATGGACTCTAGAACTTCTGGGATTTGTAGTTATATACATACCCTTGGATCCCTTACACATTTTATATCCCTGAATTGTGGACTACACTACATTGCCTTAGAAGATATACGGACCTGGTCCAGACTACTTACACTATTTAACGTGTTCCCTAAGGATTTTTTACTTCAGAGATTTTCTATTCAGATATTTTACTCCGGATTTTTTCTATTTATATATATTTTTTAGGTTTTTAGGTATACCGGTACTTGTGTATGACAGCTGGCCAGCTGTTATTATATGTCTTTTTCTTTTGGTAATAAAGTGTATATTTGGTTTATTTGATTTTGTCTTGCTGTGTACATAGGGTGCATCTTTTGTATTCTGTTAAGAGGGGTCTCGCCTGGGTTGCGACTGTTATACAGGGACACCCCAGTGTTCGCCCCTTCTGTTTTTTTCGTTTGCCCGGTAGGGGTTATCGGGCGCCCTGTGGGGGGATTCATGCTGGACTCTCTTGTGAGCAAAGTGGTTACTACTAGAGATGTCCGAACTTCGCAAAATCCGGTCCGCTCAAGGATCCGCGCATTTTCAAAAAAATTTAAAAATTCGAAAATCCGCGAGCGGACCCGTTTTAAAACACATATAAAAGGAAAAAAATCTCGAAAATACGAGAAATCCTCGTAATTCGAAATTTTTTCGAAATACGTATTTCCCGCATTTTCGAAAATACGTGAAAATCCTCGTAAATGAGAAAATTTTCTAAAATAGGGTTTTCTGTCATTTTTGAAAATCCGAAAAATCCTGTAATTTCGAAATTTTTGAAAAAAAGGTTCGGAAAAGTTCGGAAGGAGGAAAACGGAAAATCCTGATATCCGCCTGTTCGCGAACAAGGTAAATCCGCCGCGGATTTGGGTTCGGATCCGCGAAACTGGGCCACTCACTAGTTACTACATCTCAGGAGACAAGTGCAGGTCAGTTGTGATACTGAAATTTATTACATTCCCCCCCCTTAATGTTTAATTTGGATTATTTCACTGAGTAAGATCAAATTACATAAGCTGCCATGCCCAAGATTTTTTTATTAAGAAGTTATCATTTGTACAGCCACACAACATTCTGTCATCTTTATCACTGCAGGACACGTTTCTGAGAGCAATTAGAGGAGACTCCCCGTGAGATTATGATATATAATACTCTGATACCAAGTCCCCACTTTGCAGGATAAACAGAGATAGGGCTTTTGCTGAATATTTATAGAAATGCTATATATTTTACATTGTGGAGTGGTCAGCGTGCTTTGCAGCCCCAGTATTATCCGAGAGGCATGTTCTATTCCCATCACACTCCCTGTATATTTGCCTTCTACTAAACACAATCGTAATAACAGAGAGAACTTCCCATCCTGACTGCAGGAGAGGGGAATATTCTGCACATGATAAAGACCCATTGCAATAGTTCGCTGACTGTTACTTCAGTTCCCTTCGTTTCGTCCGTAATCAACAGAAGGTGTTTGCAATTTCTTAGGGAGGATTAGGATTTACAGTATTTGTTTCTTAGCTTTAAATAGGATGCGTTTAGCTGCAGACAAACTCCCTGGATTCCCTCTGTGGTATATTGAATAGTGTCAGTGAAGAATAGGGATGAGCGGTTCGCGGATCCTACACGATCCGCCGCGATTTTATCCCATTTGCGAACGGCGATTTTTCCAGATTTTATGGCCTTCCGAACTTCCGAACCGCGGATTCTTGTATTTTCGGGAATTTTCGAAAAATGTATTTGTTCGAATTTTTCGAAAATACAAGGATTTCTCTTTTTCGTAAATACGTATATTTTTGAAAATTTTCGAAATTAAGAGGATTTCTCGGAATTCGCGGATCCTTGAGCGGATTTTGTCGAAGTTCGGACATCTCTAGTGAAGAACAACAATATTGTAAGACCTCTATGTTTGAGTAAGTTCACACTCCAATGGGCGGGGGGGGGGGGGGGGTGTTTTGACCCATGTGGATAGCCCTCCCTGCACCATCCTTACAACCAACGGACTTTTTGCTATTGCGTGTGTATGTATTCTGCTGGGCGTCATCCGTGTTTGTATTGTGGTGGGATGTCATGCCGTACATGTACTGTAACCTAACCAATATAATATAAGAACCCATAACTAGCAACCTTCACTTTGACCAATGTGACGCAAAGTATTTAAAGAAACTGGATTACAGATCTCAAATAAGCTATTCTAAAAGGTTTGTACACACGTGCAACACAACGTGCAATAATCAGCCCTGTATGGGCACTTTTCGGTCCATAACGGCAGTCTCGTTCAGAGATCCAGCCAGCAGATCAGCGGGCAACCATCTCCGAATGAACGGCCATTGGATGAATGGCCGTTCGTGACACATGTGCTTCCCAGATTGGCCCCTGGCAATCGCACATGTGTACCATCCTTTAGTCAATAATCGAAGGGTAACAAATTGTGACTGGCATGTGACATAAAGAAAACAAAAGCATAAATAATCCCCCCTTTCCTATAGAGTGCTAGGTTCGTTACTCTCTAGGGATATGCCGGGTAGTTCGCAAAAACTATGCTTCCTATTCCACTCTTATAGTTCTGGCCCGATCTCATCCTTCACAGTGGAGACATTACTGTCAATGAGGACAATGCTGCCTTTGGTGGCTACAGGAAGGGCAGGTCTGATACGAGTAGCACCCGTGGTCAAGGAACATCATTACAAATCCCCATCTTGAACCTTGGTTCTTTTCAAAACACAAACAGTTACTGGACGTTAGGCTAGGCCTTGTCACAGCATTGGGGTTCCAAGTGCGGTAGAAATAAATCATTTTTCTATTGGCTGCGTACCAACATTTTTATCCTTTTATTTCAATTTGTTCCACCCGGTCATATATTTATTTATTTAGTTAGGGTTAATATAACGCTGCACATTTAATGCAATATTTAAGTTCCAAATGCTGTTTGGAAAAATTAAAAATAAGTTGGAGAGCAAAGTAAAGAAGATAATAGAAATTCAAGATGCTCATATTTATTGTAATCGTGGTCAGGGGAGGAACAAACTGGATTTCTGCTTCTAATTTACAATTAAAAATTAGTCTTTGGAATATTCTTGTGGTGTTTTCTTTGTTTAATCACGTTAAGTTGTTATTTCACATCGATAAAGCTAACATTGAGTTTTAATAGAAAGTTTGAAGTGCCATCTGCCCAGCCTTGTGGATAATCCACACTTTAAGACAAGAGGTGGGACGCAACCTATTGTTAAAATGGTTGAAGTCTAGTGACAAATGTCCTGACATTCTCCAACTGCAGGTGTAGTTTTTTTATATTGTTTGACTGTTTAATGTCTAGCATGCTCCGGCCACCATCCTCAGTCTGGGATGTACTTATATTGCTATTTGTGAAAGTCCCTGGGCCCACAAGGAAGGTGGAGCTACAAGTGTCAGTTGTCTTTAATTATTTAAACTTTTAGCATGCAAGATAACATTTTGACATTTTGTAGGAATTTACAGACAACCCTCTGAACTGACCGAGTGTGAGGTTTTATGGGGGGTCAATTAGCTACTATTCTGAAAGTTGTGTGTGGTGGGTGGGACATACCGTTA
Organism: Hymenochirus boettgeri; assembly: GCA_019447015.1. Classification (NCBI taxonomy): domain Eukaryota; kingdom Metazoa; phylum Chordata; class Amphibia; order Anura; family Pipidae; genus Hymenochirus; species Hymenochirus boettgeri. Next base: position 414,420,925 of record CM033469.1, read on the forward strand.
ATAATATAGGAGGGGCAATATGGTCAGACCTCAAGAGCTAACAGGGACAACAAATTTTTTATTATCCATTTACCTTATGGTCTCTTGGCTGTACCATCCCCTAAATTTGTGACATTTATTGGTAGCTTGCCAAGAAGTTATCAACTGAAAATTGCTGAGAGGTTTGGGGGCTCGTTTCTTTGTTATACCTTTGTAGAAGAAGATGTACATAATAATTATGAACAGGTTCAAGATGACAAAAAAAGTAATACTATTGAATATATTGACAATCTGAGCTGTTTATCTTCGTGCGGCCAGTGTTTTGATATATACCGTACTACACCATATGGTTTATTTTGGGATTTTAAACATAATTGCACTAATTGCATCACTCCCTAAATTTTGCACTAATTGCATCACTACCTTACAGGGAGGTGCAATATCCTGTGCTAAGGGGGAAAATAAGTGCAAAACCCATGCTAACTGATAAAATATAGGGTTAGCGAGGGTTTTTTACTCATTTTGCATTGTCTGCACCCTTTACAAAGACTTTTGGAAATAGCTCAATGCAAGCGATGCAGTAAATTTAGAGATGATAATTGCACACGTTTTTTGCACCAAAATTAAAGCCTTGTGGCTTTAAAACCGTGCAAAAGGTTGCAACTTACCTCTCGCATTCACACAATGCAATAACAGTCGCAAAGTGGTTACTACTAGAGATGTCCGAACTTCGCAAAATCCGGTCCGCTCAAGGATCCGCGCATTTTCAAAAAAATTTAAAAATTCGAAAATCCGCGAGCGGACCCGTTAAAACACATTAAAAGGAAAAAATCCTCGAAAATACGAGAAATCCTCGTAAATTCGAAATTTTTTCGAAAATACGTATTTTCCCGCATTTTCGAAAATACGTGAAATCCTCGTAAATGAGAAAATTTTCTAAAATACGGGTTTTCTTGCATTTTTGAAAATCCGAAAAATCCTCGTAATTTCGAAATTTTTGAAAAAACGGTTCGGAAAAGTTCGGAAGGAGGAAAACCGGAAAATCCACGATATCCGCTGTTCGCGAACAAGGTAAATCCGCCGCGGATTTGGGTTCGGATCCGCGAACTGGGCCATCACTAGTTACTACATCGCAGGAACAAGTGCAGGTCAGTTGTGATACTGAAATTTATTACATCTCCCCCTTAATGTTTAATTTGGATTATTTCACTGAGTAAGATCAAATTACATAAGCTGCCATGCCCAAAGATGTTTTATTAAGAAGTTATCATTTGGTACAGCCACACAAACATTCTGTCATCTTTTATCACTGCAGGACACGTTTCTGAGAGCAATTAGGAGGACGACTCCCCGTGAGATTAATTGATATATAAATACTCTGATACACAAGTCCCACTTTGCAGGATAAACTATGAGTAGGGCTTTTGCTGAATATTTATAGAAATGCTATAGATTTTACATTGTGGATGGTTCAGCTGCTTTGCAGCCCCAGTAATTATCCGAGAGGCATGTTCTATTCCCATCACACTCCCTGTATATTGCCTTCTACTAAACACATCGTAATAACAGAGAGAACTTCCATCCTGACTGCAGGAGAAGGGGAATATTCTGCACATGATAAAGATCCCATTGCAATAGTTCGCTGACTTTACTTCAGTTCCCTTCGTTTCGCCGTAAATCAACAGAAGGTGTTTGCAATTTCTTAGGGAGGATTTAGGATTTACAGTATTTTTTTCTTAGCTTTAAATAGGATCGTTTTAGCTGCAGATCAAACTCCCTGGATTCCCTCTGTGGTATATTGAATAGTGTCAGTGAAGAATAGGGATGAGCGGTTCGCGGATCCATACACGGATCCGCCGCGGATTTATCCCATTTGCGAACGGCGGATTTTTCCAGATTTTATGCCTTCCGAACTTCCGAACCGCGGATTTCTTGTATTTTCGGGAATTTTCGAAAATATGTATTTTCGAAAATTTTCGAAAATACAAGGATTTCTCTTATTTTCGTAAATACGTATTTTTGAAAATTTTCGAAATTAAGAGGATTTCTCGGAATTCGCGGATCCTTGAGCGGATTTTGCGAAGTTCGGACATCTCTAGTGAAGAAACACAATATTGTCAAGACCTCTAATGTTGTGAGTAAGTTCACATCCAATGGGGGGGTTGTACACACATGTGGATGAGGCCCGTCCCTGCACCATACTTACAACAAACGGACATTTTGGACAATAGTTGCAGCTGTGTATGTATTCTGCTGGGCGTCATCCGTAGTTTGTATTGTGGTTGGATGTCAGGCCGTACATGTACTGTAACCTAAACCAATATAATTAGAACCCATAACTACAAACTTCACTTTGACATGTAGAGCAAAGTAAATTTAAAGAAACTGGATTACAGATCTCAAATAAAGCTATTCTAAAGGTTTGTACACACGTGCAAACAACGGTGCCAATAATCAGCCCTTGTATGGGCACTTTATCGGCCATAACAGGCGCTCGTTCAGAGATCCACCCAGCAGATCGGGCAACAATCTCCGAATGAACGGCCATTGGATGAAATGGCCGTTCGTACACATTGTGCTTCCCAGATTGGCACCTGCAATCGCACATGTGTACCATCCTTTAGTCAATAATCAAGAAGGGTAACAAATTGGACTGGCAGTGACATAAAGGAAAACAAAAGCATAAATAATCCCCCTTTCCTATAGAGTGCTAGGTCGTTACTCCTAGGGATATAGCCGGTAGTTCCAAAAACGTAATGCTTCCTATTCCACTCCTTATAGTTCTGGCCCGATCTCCTTCACAAGTTGGACATTACTGTCAATGTGAGGACAAGCTGCCTTTGGTGGCTACAAGGGAAGGGCAGGTCTGATACGAGTAGCACCAGTGGCAAGGACCAATCATTACAAATCCCCACCTTGAACCTTGGTTCATTTTCAAAAACAAAACATTTACTGACGTTAAGCTAGGCCTTGCACATCATTGGGTTCCAAGTGCGGTAGAAATAAAATACATGTTTCTATTGGCTGCGTACCAACATTTTTATCCTTTTATTTCAATTTGTTCCACCTGTCATATATTTATTTATTTAGTTAGTTAATATAACGCTGCAATTTTAATGCAATATTTAAGTTCCAGATGCTGTTGGAAAATTAAAAAAGTAAATTGGAGAAGCAAGTAGAAGAAGATAATAGAATTCACAGATGCTCATATTTATTGTATCGATGTCAGGGAGGAACAAACTGTATTTCTGCTTCTAATTACAATTAGAAATTAGTCTTTGGAAATATTCTTGGTGTTTTCCTTTGGTTTATCACGTTAATGTTTGTTTTACATCTAAAAGTTAACTTGAGTTTTAAATAAGAGTTTTGAAAGTGCCATCTAGCCCAGTCCTTGTGAGATATCCAACTTTATGACAAGAGGTGGGAACCCCGTATTGTTAGGTTGAAGTCTAGTGACAAATTCTGGACTTCTCCACTGCAGGTGAATTTTTTAATATTGTTTGACATTTTAATGTCTAAGCTCCGGCCCCATCTCAGTCTGGGATGTACTTATATTGCTATTGGTAAAGCCCTGGGCCACAAGGAAGGTGGAGCTACAAGTGTAAAGTTGTCTTTTAATTAGGGAAAATTTTAGCATGCAAATTAACTTTTGACATTTTGTAGGAATTTTACAGACAACCTACTACTGAACACAGAGTTGAGGTTTTGGGGGGCAATTAGCCTAATTCTAAAAGTTTGTGTGGGGGTGGACATACCCTTTAATAAATTGGAGGCAATATTGTCAGACCTCAGGAGCTAACTGCAACAAATTTATTTATTATCCATTTAGCTTATGCTCTCTGGCTGTACCTCCCCTAATTTGTTGAATTTATTGGTATGCTCCAAAGAAGTTTCAACTGAAAATATCTGAAGAGGTTTGTGCTTTCTTTGTTTACCTTTGTAGAAGAAGATGTACATAATTAATGAACAGGTCAAGATTGAAAAAAAAGTAATATATTGAATATATATTGACATCTGATGATGTTTCTCGCCAGTGGTTTGATAGTACATCAAACCCATTGTTTATTTTGGGATTTAAACAATAACTTGGGCAAGTAACAGCAAAAAGCTCACCTGCTTTAGACCTTGTTAATGAAGCCTCCTAAGATGAAGGATATTTCATTTAATAAGCACAAGAAACATTCACCTAAGCCACCTAAGGCATATTAGATCTCCCGTTCCTCACTTGATATAGCCTCAAAAGCCGCATTGGATTAAGAAGCCTAAATAGGTCATATGTGCATTGATACTTCACAACCTGCTTGGGGATAGACTTTCCAATACATGTCTAATCCCACTGAATACAACTTCCAAGAGGAATATAAACATCTTCTGGATACATTTTGCCCAATGTAACACCACAACATATTACCAATGACCAGTTATAAGATTGCACATATGTACAGTATATATGTTATTGACATTATTTATCATTATTATTATTGCATTTTTATTATTATTAATATTATTACTTCATATATATGTATTGTTATTTTTCAGTTAATAATCTTTGTCATCTCACTTGGATATTTAACAAAACCAATAGGCACAGTTTGGTCTTCTGTTTGTATGAACGAACATAATGCAATTGGTTTAATTTCTTCTGTTCTCAGTAAATTGAAAATCAATTCAAAGATACAGTGCCCTTTAAATGACTTTGAGAGAGATGGGGGCAGGGAGAATGTTGGATTTCTGTATTTGTTCTCATCCATCTACATGGATCTTTTGGTCAACATTCTAGCATTTGGTTCATTAAAGTTCCCAATGGCAAACCTACTATAATTGGTCATATCCCAAATTAGCTTGATAGATTATGTTGTCAACTTTTTTTCTTTTTGGCCTTTAAAATGACTGCAAGGTATAAACCTTCACTTTGATATGACTATGAAGAACGTCCTGTAGAGCAGAGCCAAGAAGTCAACTTTTATTCAACCTAATGCAAGTTTAGAGGTTTTAAGCCATGTATATATGTTATGCCCTTTAGTGCATTTATTCTAGTTTTTAAATTGTTTTAAACAGTTCCTTCTTTTTTTTTCTCTTTTAAACTATATTAATCAATCAATTCAACTAGACTTATTTTAGTAACTGAAGGCATTTCAAAACTCACCCGAGTGGCTTCCTCAGTCCCTCAGATGGACTTTGTTCACTAAAAACCTTCACATATTTGACTTTACAGTTATGTTCCTGATTTTATATCAGTTTTTCTATTTTCCCCTAAGTTAAGTTTTTTTTTGAAGTTACTTTTTAAGTTACTTCAACCAAAAACTCATTTTAATTTCTTCAAATTTGACTCAATTTTCAATAGCCTAATGATGGATATAAAACTGACTTTCTCCTGTCTTTGAAAACAATATATTTAAAAAAACATATGATTTCTAAAAAAGCGTAACCACTATTTTTTAACTAATTTTTTTTATATCTATACATACTAGTGAACAGTAACAGACTCTCATCTTTTCTTGTCATAAAGTGCGTATGAACAGAAATTAAACCCGTTAGCCTGTAAATCAGAACTTATTGTCTCTAAACTGCTCAGCTTTTTCCCATTAATTATATGTATTTTCTGATACTGTAATGAGTTATTGATTTAGAAATGTAAAGAATTACACCAAACAGAATGTTGAGACTGGTCCCAGGTCATAATTGATAATATAAAGGTCACTGCGATTAGTACAATGACCTAGTTGTGAACTCGTTTTGCTTGGGCAGAGATTCTGATATAAATTGTTAAGCTTCCCATAAGATGTTTTTAAATAACCTTTTAAGATGAGAAATCTAAAATTAACTAGTGTATTGTTTAAGTCCATACACTTCTTAGATATTAGATAGATTTGACCTTCTATCTAATATCTAAAAAGAGGTTTTACCTCCTGATATTCCCTGTACAGTCAAATGAATTTATCAATCAAATATTGAATAAAATATTTTTAAGACCAGATGGTTGTCAGAATGTCGCAGGAACATTGGGAGGTAAGTTTCCTAGCATACTGACAACCTTAGGCCATTTCCACCATTACGGGAACATTTCCATTTATAGCCACAATTTACCGAAAAAACAAAATTTTGGTTCTGTTGAATACAGATGAAAGAAAGTTTTGCAGAACTTAAACAGTATCTTTACTCATAAACTTTTTTCAGTAGAGCAGTAGATTCTGAGAAATCATCATTTTAATCACAGCATTTACAGGGACAGACCCGTCACTCCAGAAGCAGAAATGATAATATGTAACCCATGCTTGATGTCCAATGTCCAAGGTGAGGCTGTGCAGAACTTATAAGTGTCGCAGGCACTACAAGGAGGCAGTGAGTAAGGCAGGGTGGGGGCAATTAGGAGCACTCACTAAACATTAATAATTTAATGACAAAGCAAGCACAGATAAATATGTGAGTACCACCATTTTACTTGCCTCAAATTGTAGTTTCAGATAATGTAAAGTTGTTTCAGTGAGTATAGTGACCCTTTAAAGATATTCACAAAACCCAAAAACTGATTTAAACCCAATTGAAGATAAAATTTTCTATGCGCAAATTTCAAAACCGGCACTTAACCAGGCTCAAACCAGGACTCGTTTCTACTGGTGAGAAACAGGGAAATTCAATAAAAGTCCTTATCATAAAAAATTGTGCTAATTCAGATGTTAGCTTTCAAATGTTAAATAAGATCTGATTGGTCTGATTGGTAATGTTCTACGTTATGTTTGGATGTTCTAGTCTGTGTTTAGAGTTCACTTTTATTTGAAGGATAGTCTGGGCCTACAGGAATTCCCCATTTTGTCTATACAGTAGTAAAATATCTTAAGTGCCAGTTTCATAAATAAAATGTGACAAATGTGCATAGTCCTTATTGGAAGGTTAGAATTCAATTCTTTAAATAATGTGATCAGTTATTTGTAAATGGAAATGCTGGAATGTTTGTAAACACACAGGGAGATTCAATAAAAGTTCTTATCATTTAAAATGGTGCTAATTTTGCCCCAACCAATCGGGGGTTAGCTTTCAAATGTTAAATAAGATCTGATTGGTTGGGGCAAAATTAGCACCATTTTAAACGATAAGAACTTTTATTGAATAACCCCAACATTTGCCTAACTCACTGCCTTATTTCATGACAAGAATCTTGCTGTCTCATTATCTAATGGATAGAAGTCAATAACAGAAAGTGAGCTATCAGACATTACAAAAGTATTGGAACCAGACAGAAGAACAGGAGAGAGTGTGGCTGCATTTGTATTAGAGACAAATGTTATTGTAGAGAACAACAGTAGATCAGGCCTGTTGTATAATTCATAACAAGGCTAGGATGAAAAAGAGTTCAAGCCACAGGAGAACCACAAGTACACAGAATATTCCAGGCAAAGTTTTTGGAAACCTAGAAGCCATTTGGAGTCAGTAGAAAGCAAATAACCTGAAAACTATGAACAAATATAATCACAGTTAAATCACAGTTAAGTCATTTGTCTATAAGAAAATCTTTTCTTTTTTTTTTTGTGTCCGTTTTGGTAATTTTAAAGTCTTACTTACTTTTTGTGTACATTCTGTGGAACTATTACTGAGTGTCACTATTTTTACTAAGAAATCAAGTAAGATAGGGAGAGATATCATCTCTGGTACCTCTTAGTGTAGGGGTTCCACAGGGTCTGTTCTTGGACCCCTGTTGTTCTCCCTCTATACCATTTCCCTGGGAGAAGTCATCAGCTCATTTGGTTTTAACTACCATCTGTATGCCAATGATACACAAATATATTTTCCCACACCCATGCTAAGGCCAATCACCCAATCACGTATTAACTCTGTGCTGTCTCCTCATGGATGGCGCACCGATGCCTCAACCCAAACCTGACTAAAACTGAACTATTCATTTTCCTACATAAACCTGGTCCTTTCCCACCTTTCTATTTCTGTTGACACCACCATTTACCCTATTTAGTCGGCATGTAATTATTGACTCCTCTCTCTTCTTTTGTAATCACATTAACTATTTTGTTGAAACCTGTCGCTTTTCTCTCCGCAATATTGTGAAAATTCGTAGATTATTCTATTCTGACTACTGCTATGTTTATCCATGCTCTCATGCTATCACACCTGGACTATTGTAACCTTCTGCTTTCTGCTCTTCCTGCTTCCGATCTTTCTCCCCTTCCGGCTATACTTAATGCTGCATGTATTGTCTTGCTCTCTAGCAATCAGGGAATTAAATCTCCTGTGTGCTGCACATCTACCTGGCTATCTACAAAATCCTTCTCTTAATATTTAAATCTCTTTGCTCTGCTGCTCCTTCTTACATTTCTTCTCTTGTGCCCGCATATGTTCCTTCCTGTACCCTCCGCTCATTACAGACCCCCCTCTCACACTGCCTCCTCTAGTCTTAAACTTTGTCTCTTGTGGCTCCCGTCCTCTGGAATTCTATTCCGCACTCTCTTCATCAATAAACCTCAATAAACAAGTTTAAATCTCATAGGACTGTTGACACTGCACCAGTTATTACTATATCACTTCCACCCGTTCCTACAGGGTCTAGATGTCTTTCCTCATTTTACATGTTTCAAACATGTATATTTCATGATGCTCATTTTTTTCCATATATATGTATTTATTTATTGACCCTCTTTTTGTATTCTACTTTCACTTTCCAAATACCATTTTCACAATGTTAATGTGAGTTCCCTTAGAAACAGAACATCAATTGCTAAATACTGCCTACCAAAGGTCTAAATTTATAGACTTCTATAACCCCCACTAACATTTCAGTGACCTTCAGCTGTCATAAAGGATTTATAATCATACTATAGCAATTTGAATATTAACAGCCTGATGGAAGCAAAGCTTCCTCTCTTCTTTCTCAAATGACAAAGTGTAGAATGTTTAAAGGGCATGTCCACCCCCAAAACTAAAATTTAACCCACTACTTGCCCCATTGTGTAGTGTAGTAAAATCCTTACCCTACTTCCCAGCTCCAAATGGTTCTCCTGTAAAGTCCCCCTAAAGTTAAGTTTTTGGCTTGCTTAGAGCATCTCTTCACTCCCTCTCCCTCCCTCTCTCTCCCATTTTCCTCTCCCTCCCCCTAGTGTAAAACCCCTTTCCCACATAGTAGTGCTAGTTCCCCCAGCCCTACAAAATATTACAAATTAGCAAAAGGGGTGGACACGCCCTTTAACTTTTCAATTCGTCTTCTAAGTATGGCTAAAACCTAAAAAGCAACTTTGCCAGAAAGAACATGTACAGTAGGTTGTCAATTTTGCCCTCTGACTTTTTACCTTAAAATAATAATCAACTATGTTAAGTTTCAGGATTTAATCCTAAAGACGGGGATTAAGCCCCTAAAATGTTGTCATGAGTCAAAAAAAGTCGAATCACCGATATTGACGTTGTTAAACACGACCTACAGAGGTACTGGAAATCAGTACAGGATATCATAACTGGGATAACATGCAGAAAAACATAGCCAGGGAGATTCAATAAAAGTTCTTATCGTTAAAAATTGTGCTAATTGTGCCCTAACCAATCAGATGTTATTTAACATTTGAAAGCTAACATCTGATTGGTTGGGGCAAAATTAGCACCATTTTTTAATGAAAATAACTTTAATTACACCTCCCATGTTTATCTACTATATGTTTTTTTTAATTAAGAAAAGTTAAAAAGTAACCCTATTACAGTTTTAATTTCATTCTTACAAATTTAATAGATTTATAATCCATTTTCTTTTATACAGATTTTGTAATTTTTTTTTTGTTATTTAACACTCCTCTCTTAGATATTTCCTTTGTTTACAAATCTCTCTCCCCTTCTTCTCGCAGAGACCTGCATTCCGTGTATAGATGGAAACTCATGATATTTTAACACAATACATGGTGTGAAATAATTTGTTAAATAAAAAAAAATACTGTTGTGGAAAGGAAAGTGCCCAGGGCAACGATGGGTCAGACATCTCTTTTTCTCTAGTGTAATAATATAACAACTTCTCTGGTGGGAATTGAGAATTTCTAAAGCGTAAAGGATCTTGACTACAGACTTCTTGGCCTTCTGTTCTGTTCTTCGACCCATTTTTAGGGCAGAATAGAACTGTCAGTTGGTGTTAACAGAAGAAAAACTATTTAGTGCCATAACTGGGGATTCCACAGCCCCCTTCCCAATTTCAGAAAATATATGTTCGCTAAAAAATAGACATGTTTCTTAGTCATATAAACAACACCAAGGGGCTTAATTAAGAGGTACAAATGGTGCCTGTGTTCTTAATCTGCAATGACCAATCAGATGTTATCAAATTGCTTCCAACTGTAGTAGACCAGTAGAAATGTAACTTCTAATTGGTTAAGACAAATTAGCAGCTCAAGCTAATTTTTCACCTCTTATGAAATAAGCCTGTAATACAATTAAGTGAGACATTGAAATTACTTAAAGGGCATGTCCACCTCCCAAACTAAAATTTACATTTAAGCTGGATCTACTTTCATTTTCGAAATCCCATTTTCACATGGGATATGTTAATGTGAGTTCCCTTAGAAACAGAACATCGATTGCTAAATACTGCCTACCAAAGGTCTAAATTTATAGACTTCTATAACCCCCACTAACATTTCAGTGACCTTCAGCTGTCATTAGGGATTTATAATCATACTATAGCAATTTGAATATTAATAGCCTGATGGAAGTAAAGCTTCCTCTCTTCTTTCTCAAATGAGAAAGTGTAGAATGTTTAACTTCTCAATACGTCTTGTAAGTATGGCTAAAACCTAAAAACCTTAAACCTAAAAAAGAACACAGATAAGCTAATACCCCCTCGACCCCCCAATGTAGACCTCACAAAGTTTAAACCATTCTGTGAGGCTTCTAAGTATACTTACCAGCACCTGTTCCCTCGGTTGGCAGAAGAGTACAGATCGGCAACTGCGTCAGTGATTGGCTGAGAGTTTGTATCTCATGGAAAAGTCACAGAGTAGAAGAAAGCCAAGGTGCAGGTAAGAATACCTAGAAGCCTTGCAGAATGGTTTAAACTTTGTGAGGTCTACATGGGGTGGGGTGGGGGGGTAATTAGCCCCCCCAAGTAACCACCGGGAGCCATATAATGTTGTTTGTCCCAAGTTTGGTTTCGGGTTAAAAAATAATTGTACATTCTGATTTGTATGTCCGATAAGAAAAAAAATTCTACCAATTTCATTTTTTGTTACCAAACACTATATGACATTGACATATCCCCAATATTGTACAATCATTATCTTTGCATGTAGTTTCGGTGAAAATATTCAGCCCTGTTAATTGCACTGCATCTTTCCCCTTTGAAACAAAATAAAGTCAATTAAAATCTTAAGCGAGAACCCTCCCATTTCTTCAAAACAAGAACGGCTGCAGGTTTTGCTGTTTGACACACAAGAGACGTTTGACTTAAATTACAATCTCTAACATTATCATAATGAAATGTAATTGAATTGCCCAACTCTTAACATACCAGAAAACAACAGCTATAAATTAAATGACGACAGGACAACTATAATTACAATTATAATTTACTTTGTCACACAGTAATGACTCCATAGCCTATTAAAAAAATAGTACTTCTTCCTTATAAATATTCACTGAAATTTACCCATTTCAATTTTATGACAATTGGTTTGTGTTTAATTTTAAATAATGAGTCTGACTCACAGATAACCCCTTGTAGCCAAGTGTTCGCATTCATGCATTAAAAATACAATTTGTAATTACCCCTATAGGACCAGCAAAGTCATATAAAATGTGATCAGCATTCTGAAATGTTGGTTAAAATGATAAAAAAAGAACAAGGGTTTTCTAGACCTGGGCAAACATTTTAACGGATGTCCATCTGTCAAATCTAAATACTATACATGGGTCAAGCACACCAAGATCGCAAGGTGTTACTGAAGACAGCTATTAATCCTGATCCATTTTCTTCTGCTTGAGTGGACCGGTCAGTTATGGCCATGGCAGATGACATGAATGGCAGATGACATCCCAGCCAATATCTGACCACTGCCCTTTATTAGAGATGGGATCCTCGTCTGTCTCGGGCCCAGATCTGACACAGAACCCCCTTGGTTCCGAAATCCGAATTTTCTGTCCGAAATCGGACCGATCATTCTGATTTCGGGACTTCAGAGTCTATTTTCTATGACTCGAGGATTATCAAAAATAGCCTTTAATGTTCGATAATTAGTTTCCAATCGAGGGTTATCGAACGTTCGAGTCTATTTTCGTATGTTTGATAATTAGCAAAAATGGTCTCCAATGTCCCAAAAGTATGCTCTGTTTTAGGATTATAGGATCTTCTGGATTTTCCCGAGATCCGTAAATAGAAAAATGAAATGAAACTTGACAGTTTCAGCCACCTCTACTCTTTATGCTGTTTATTTACAGTAGAGTATATTTCAGATACTCTAAAGCTTTGGTTGTGGTTTTCATTTTGATAAAATCAGCTTGTAAACTAAATCTAACTGTAGTAGGCCAGTAAAAAGGTAACTTGCGATTGGTTGAGGCAAATTAACATCTCAAAAAAAATCTGCCCCTGTTTATTGAATAAACCCCCTATTGTATATATATCGGTGTGTGTACTGTTATGTACTGAATTAAGTTGCCAATTGGTATCCTATCTTGTCATAGAAATATTGAGCTTGAAGCATCTGTCTTTATGGAATTCAGTGTGTATTCAGAAAGTATTTTAGTTTATTCATCTATTATCCAGACTTTCAACTGTTATAAAGAACATTTCCAAAGAAATTATGTATTTTATCATTTGAATATCCTTACAATTCAAGGCAGATCATTGTACTATTGCACTAAATTGCCTCTCTTAAGAGGGAGAAAATGAAAGCTATTTCTCTCTGTTTGGTCCGAACTGATGTGTGCTTTATATTAGATATAATTCAGTATTCTGTTCATAGACCTAGACAAAAAAACAGTCAGAACACTCAGAAATCACATCTTGAGCTATTTTCCAATTGATGAGAAATCACTGCAAACTCTTTAACAATGATCAAGCCAAACAATATATATATATATTGGTTTTTTGTTTCTTTTTCTTTTTTTTAAGAAAAATGACTAGTGGTAAATATTCACGGCTTTTCCTATTTAAACCCCACATCTATGTGCTTTAAAATTTTTCATTTCAAAGCTCTGCATCATCTCAGCCTGAATCTATCCAATGGGAAGAAGAGCTTCTTGCAGAACTTGTCTTACCATCGGTTATGTCCTGGACCAAAAAGGGGGTGGAGCAACAATGGTACAGTTGTCCTTAACTCACCTTACTCAGTAATAAAAATGAAGGAATATCTAGCAGGAAAGCTTTGTGAATGGGAAATAGTCATCCCATTTGTACACTATTTATAACCAGATAAAAGGCTACACAAAGCTGTACATTTTCATTAAAAAAAGGAAAATGTCATTAGTTCTACCCAATGTTGACTGGTGGTATTTATAAATGTAAATTTTAAAAAATACCACCGTTAGAAGTATTTAACAACCCCAATGTTACTTGACAACCACAGCATATTTACTAATATCGATCCTTTATAAATATTGCCCTCTCTATTTACAAATGTAAAAACCTTGTACAAACCTAAACCATAGGGCATATTCACTAACCCTTGGTATCAGGGGTTATCATTAATGTACGACCGATCGGCCATGCAATACCATGAGGTAATGAACTACCACAATAGTGTTGTATAGGTGATCGATAAATTGTTTAATAGTGTTACCGAGCCTTTATAAATAGGGCCCCATATTCTGATTGTTGATGAATCTCTTCTTATGCTGGTCCTGTGTTGCAAATCTCACATCCCAATATTCCCAAAACATTTGAACAACAACCTGGCCAGATCATTGTGCAGTCAACATTGGATTGCAAAATAAAGAGGCCACAATGGTGAAGGCTGCAGAAAAGTTACTGTGTTACTCAACCAAGTGTCTGGATGCGGGGGGGGGGGTATAATTTCCCTTTAAATGTTTTACATATAATATATTCATAAGGCATTTGACTTGCTGGAAAATACTGGATGCACAGTCTATTTGTTTAGGAGCTTCATTCAACGGTGATGGTTTTGGTGAAAGTATCAAGAAGACATTTGATACAGAGACATTTTAATGTTCGTCAATAAGATATATGTGTGAGTAAAGACGCACTTGTTGGAAATAATCTACAGGTTTAACCTCAGATTCTTTTCTCTCTACATTTTTGTTTAATTGCCGGCTATAAAATTCTAGAAAGGTCTTTGAGCTCGTCAAACTAAAGATGAAAATATCACATGGTCTATAAAAACTTCAAATTATCCAGCTGTTATTGTATTCAACTGCTCACAATGTTTTATAGAAATGAAGGTTATGGTTTTCTTATTTGAAACATGTTGTATTTAATATGATAATGTGCCTAAAATGGTGACTGGTTCTGCTGATTTTCTTAGGGTTAAAATTGTCCTGTTATAGAAATGAATTGCTCTTAAAAACAGCAGAAAAGCATCATACATCATTTCAGAAACTTACAGTATCCAGCCCACTTTCAGTGCTATTTAATGAACTTGCCATTACCATATCTGCTGGAAGACAGTTCCACAGTTTCACCGTTCTCACTGTAAAGAAATTTTTCTTAACCTGAAGATCTAATCTGCCTGCATAGTCAAGCCCCTCCATTCCCCTTATTATTTTAGTTGCCCTTCTCTGAACTGCTTCCATTTCCAAGATGTCCCTTTTGTATATAGGATTCCAAATCTGCACTGCATATTCCAAATGAGGCCTTACCAGTGCCTTGTAAAGGGGGAGAATAATATTTTTCTCCCTTGAATCTATTCCCCTCTTTATACAAGACAATATCTTGCTAGCTCTAGCCGTTGCTACCTGGCATTGTTTGCTATAGCTAAGTCTGTTATCTACCAGAACCCCCAAATCTTTTTCCATTACAGATGCACTTAACACAGAGTTATTTATGGTGTAGGTGGCATAGGGATTATTAAATCCCAAATGCATCACCTTACATTTATCAACATTGAATCTCATCTGCCATTCTGCTGCCCATTTTGATAATCTATCTAGGTCTGCTTGCAGCACTTGAAGTATCATCAGCAAGCACAGGACTGCAGGCTTTTATTTATCCTTAACTTGGTCGAAGGCCAAACTTGCCCTTAAACAAAGTTATTAAAAGTTTTCAAAAATAGATTGGATATATGCAATATATTTCACTATCGCAACCTACATGCTCTCATTTCCGCCACTTTGCGACCGTTAATACATTGTGAAACCAATAGCGGTAAGTTGTAACCTTTTGCGCGCATTTTAAAGACACCATTGAAGAGGCGTTAATTGTCGCGCAAAAACTAGCACAAAAAAACTGTGCAAAATTGATTGCATCAAAATTGCGACATGGCGCAGGCAGTGCAAAACCTTCGCTAACACCTTAGTACATGGTTTAGCGTGATTTTAGCGCTTATTTTTTCGTTAGCGCGGGATATTGCATCTCCCTGCTAGCGTCCACAGTAGTAAAGGAAATGAATTGCCACACAAAGAAATTAGTTCACTTTAGTCCGACATTAGTTAATGTGTTTTTTGAACATTCTTCTTTTTTTAGTGCCTCCAAGATTCATAAATCACCCTGCAAACCTGTATGCCTATGAAAGGATGGATATTGAGTTTGAATGTGCCGTTTCTGGGAAGCCTCCTCCATCAATCAAATGGACCAAAAATGGTGAAGTGGTCATCCCAAGTGACTACTTTCAGATAGTGGTAAATATGCTTTATTTTTCTATATTCCAAATGTGACAACATTACTTGGCTGTTCTAAAATGCCTTAAAAGGGTCAATTGGTTTGTTACAACAAGCGAAAACCTTAATGCAAAACTCCTTATTCAACGGAGATATTTAATAAGTCAGGATCGTGGTCATGAATAGTCGCTTTGTTCTTTATTAATAAACACATTTATTTTAAAAAGGAGAAGTTCACAATGAATTATTTATTCCCTGACTTATCTTCCTTAAAATGTCTAAATTAAAGCATTGTATTTCTTGCCTTTCCAATCAGTCTCTAACGAACGTTCTACCTTTTCAACCCCCGAAACTGTAATAATTGAAAGTTGAAAGGTGTAAGTCTAGCCTGGAATGCTGTCTGATGTTATTTTAGCCCTCTTTCTACTTCCTGTTTTTCCAGATAGCAAGCTGTCAGTCACGGATATAAGAGATGACATCCCAGCCAATGACTGCAATGCTACTACTTCCCTCCTCTGGGCATGTTAAAGTAAAAAAAAAGAAAAAAAACTTGGACAGCTTGAAGAGGAGGCATGAACATTTTGCTGCATAACAGATTAGCCCTTTGTCTGGCAGCTTTCTTACTATTGTAGTTTTGGGTTTAGGGGCTGATTTACAAGTTTTTAATTTTAGGGGTGAACATGCCCTTTAAGCTGCTTGATCGAACCCAATAAATTTAGGGAATTTGATTCTTTATCAAAACAAATCATTTTACCCCCAAACCAGTTTTGAGTAGAATTCTAAATTAAAGGGCATGTCCACCCTAAAATAAACTTTTAATATTTTGGTAGAGGGCCCCCCCCAAACCCCATATCCGCAATATTTAGAAATCTCAAAGATGCATCTGACTTGACCCAGAACCTTGCTGTCTGGGCGCTGCACCCTACTCCAGTTTCGAGCAAACAGGAGCAGAGTGCCTTTGCACTGACAGCCGCTCTACTTCCTGGTCTCGGCTATCAGCCGCACGTCATGCCTTAACTGACAGCCGCGACCAGGAAGTAGAGCATCTGGCATCTTTTAGGTTGGTAAATAATGCGGTTTGGAGGGGTTTTACCAGAATTTTAAAAGTTTCTTTTAGGCTGGACATGCCCTTTAAGGAATACAGTGTGATAAATGCCTTATTTTTTAATATTACTAATTGATACCCTTTATGCTTTTGTAGACCTAGTAGGTGAAAAACAATAGGAGAGGGAAAAAAGTTATTTTCATTAGAAAACTATGTCTGTCCTAATAAACTTTATTCATTCCTGGCTCTTCAAGCAGATGAAATACCGTCTGTTATTTCGCGATGTTTCTGTTGGTCAAGAATTCCATTTTTGCAGTAACAAATATCCCTGTAGTTCATAACAATTCAGTTTTGTGTAGAGATCCATCAAGGTCTCTGCTGAGTTTTCTTCTTTCTGGTCTGGTTGCTGTAATGTCAAACGTCACTTTGGGGACTCTGAATTGTGGGATTTTACAGAACCGTGAGCTTTTCCCGTATGAGATTTCAACCAAATGTTCATGTTTATAGCAAATGTTGACTCTCCAAGGGGAGAATTGGAATCAAGTTCTAAAAGAAATAGCTGCTTTGGAAAATACCTTGAAAAGGACCGTAAATCTTTTCTTTTTTACGGCCGGAGAGTCCGGAGTTTATCAATAACGGTTTCATTTTATGAGGAAGAATGTTATATTCTGCAGATATTTAAGCTTCTTGGAAGTCATTCAATTGCTTCAAATGGCATCTGTCTGTGTTACAGGTTCCTTCTCAAAGGTCTGCCTACCAGCAAAAAGATTTTCGATTAAACTTTTGCACTGCAGGTTTTTCCCCCAGTGGTGGTATTGTACAGAGATGAGTCCGACTCTGGCATTGAACATCTGACAAGTTCAAACTCCCCCTTATTCGCTTTTCCAATTTTCATCTAAGCTACAGCAAAGGATAAAGACGTGATACATTAGCGCTTTATTAAAAATGACAGTCCCTTGCTGCATTTTAAACTGGAAATATTCTTAGAACTGGGTGACAGAAATCTTGTCCTTTTTTTTTTTTTAGATTCTTTCTAAAACCTTCAAATGCATTCAGAGGACAACATGTCATGTCTGATTAAACCTACAATAACAGTCGATTCTTTAGTCATACATTTTGTCCCTGTACTATCTGAACTTGTTTTTTCTATTTACTTACAAAGGAGCAGTAAAAAATGAAAATCCCCGGATCTAACAGATTTATCAAAATTTTCAAAAACCGAGTTAAAGGATAACTTTGGTGTTTATAAAGTTTATAAAGTTTATAAAGTTTAATAAAAACAAGCATATTTAATAAAAACAGTTAAACTGAAAAGTACTTGGGACAGGGGTATAGGCCTGATAATTCCTACCTGCCAATATTTTTTCTGTGAGGAACACCAGCCCAAAGAAAACTGCTTTTGCCAGTCTTCCTCCTGGCTTCAGCACTACCTTTAACACAGGAATTGTCCAGGACTAACCTGGCAAATGAAAACTGTACGTGCTGTAGCTCCTCAACGAAACAATATCGTGAGGTAGGAATAATCGATCTGACCTCCCTGTGCCAGGTACATTTTTAGAGTATAATTATCCTTTAAAGGGTATCTCCACTGAGAAAATGTTTTTTTGCCATTTAGCTTTAATTGAAAAAAACGGGAGGTAAAGGAGCTGTGTCTTACCTCCCGTCCTTCAACAAAAACCTGCAGGATCCAGGAGAGAAGGTAAGCTACTTACCCGATCAATCACTCCTCTGCTGTGTGGTCTAACAGGTCCTGACTTGCGCTTGTGCATGCGCATAAAAGACAGAGTCAGGTGCTAGACATATCAGAGTGGGGTGTGCAACTTCTCATGGGGTTCATTGGTATCTGATTCCCATCCCAATCTTTAACTGTATTTGAAATCTTCCATTTGACTTCCCCTTCAAATACTCTAAATTGTATTTTTTGTTTACTTTGTAGGGTGGCAGTAATCTAAGGATTCTGGGACTGGTTAAGTCTGATGAAGGATATTACCAGTGTGTAGCTGAAAATGAAGCAGGAAATATACAAACCTATGCACAACTAATAATCCCTGATCCTGGTAAGTCAGAAAACAATACGTTGGGGATTAGACTAGTATACATTAGGTTAGAATGTACAGAAGCGTATATATACTGGAGAGTCTCATATTCAATCTGTAAATATTTTTGGTTGTTTATTTTGTATGAAGTCAATATTAAAAGTAAAGGCAAAAATAAGATTTAAGGGGCCCATATACGATAAAATCTCTGGTCATGTGGTATTGTGTGTGGTTGGCTTAACAATCGAAATACACACATTGCTTTTTATATTTCTTTATTATTCCTTTCAACCATACTAGACAAAGCTTCTCTTTCTGTGCTAGACAGGATCTGTGAGCTGTGAACCATTATTAACCCTTTAGAAACACTGCCATTTTGTTCTTATCACTTGCACTAAGTTGCCATACTAATTTTCACTGGTTTTGGTGAAAATGTCGCTTTGTCTTTTGCATACATTTCTGTGCCTGTGTGTTTTATAGAATATCTATGTAGGAACTACCCCTTTAAAGGAGACTGAAAGTCTAAAAACAAGTTAAGCTAAGATGATCCTCTATGTAATGAGGGCTTTATCTTTAATACATTTTAATTTTTTCTATAATTTTTAATGCTTCATTTCTTCCTGTTTCCCATGGTCCTTTGCTGATAGTGAAGCCTAAATTAAGTCTATGGGGATGCTGCCAAATAAGGATTTGGCTCACAAGGAGGAGGCGACCAGAAGCAGAGAAGCTTGGGGGGAAAAAAAATATAAAACATTTTAGGAAAAATATAGCTTTCTGAAGGTTACAAATATTGCAGTTCAGATCATCATTACACAGAGAACCACCTAAAGTTAATTTATTAATAGCCGTTCATTCTCCTTTAATATAAAGCTAAGAATGTTTGGCTAAAACGCCATTGTCCTTTTAGACTAATGCTCAGTATCTGTTTTAGATGTGCCATTATGTTTATAATAATTAATAGCCCAATTACTACACAGCTAAAAGCCTGATTTCCTTCTATGAATAATGGATTAAGTATCTAGAACTCACTATAAACTGAACATTGCAGCACCCTTGTTGTTAAAGAAAAGCAAAAAATATATATATTGTGAACCCTGCTTTGGCCAAAAAGAAATAAATATACTGATTTAGAGAGAGGACATAATGGAACGGCACCAACTAGTGGCCTCTAAAGTTGCGTGTAAACTCATATTTGCTTATCTCGGTTGACTTTTGAAATTAGTTCTTGAATTAAATTGCTTACGATACAAGTTATATCTAACTATAAATAGATCATTTTTTTTGTATTAATAAACACTGTAAATATTGATGTTATGTTAATTTTGAGCAGAATTCGAGAACCGAAAGTCAATTTAGATTTTATTGCTGACTTCAGTTGGAAGTAAAGGTTCTTTGTAAGGTAATTTAAGAAGGACACAAAGGTGCCATAGGAATATCACTCACAGTCCTATTTGTATTGTAAACTGTGTGTTTATACCACATAGTCTTTGGGTTCACTCGATTCCTCAAGTAAAACATTGACTTCTATAAAAAACATTTCTTTAAAGCTTTAAAGGGTATGTACATGGAGAAATTTGTTTATTTTAGTTGCCCATTACTGCAAACTATAATTCTTTCCAACTATCTCTGTTTCATGTTTTGTAGATCTGTCCCCTATTTCTTTAGATCTACAATCTAGGCAGGGTACACACAGGCAGATTTTTCAGCCCAATTGACCGATACTTCGGTCAGAGTGAAAAATCTGTGCTGGTTTTGGTTGTGGCCACAACTGTTGAATGCCCCTTTATCTGGATGGGACCAACTGGTGATCAGACATGCAGGTAAATCACACCTGATCATGCGGTTCCCTATGGGACCGCACGATCAGTCACACGAACTGTAATTGGTCCTGGACGAGCTCTCGCTATTAGCGAACACTTGGTTGGGACAAAAAGTCCCTTTGTATGTACCCAGCCTTACATTTCAGCTGTCAATCAAGTGCTGCTTACATGTATTTATTTATAGATTAAAATGAGGTAAAGTAATTTTCTCAGTGTACAATTCCTTTAAGGTTTTTGTCTAACTTCATTGCACTTTATATTATAACTAAATAGACAGGAAAAAAGAAAGGAATGTGTTTTACGCACAGTATATACAAATGAACTTTGTGTAGGTTTTACTGGATTGGATGGCAAATATTCAGCATTCATTCTTTTAACCACATATGTCCTGATGAAGGTGCGGTATAGATGAAACGTTGACAATAAATCTGGCATGTTGTGGTTTATAGAATGAGTGATTTATAGAATGTTTACAAATGTCTACTTATTAATCTTTTAGTTGGAAATGCATCGATTTTTTTTTTTTAAATATTTAATAACTTTGATAGCAGCTAGAATGTGTTACAAGGAGCTGGGTTCACCCTGGACCTTTCATTGGTAGTGATTAATTGTCCTTCAGTAAGAAATTGCTTTGTAAGTATTGACTGTAGGATTCATTGAGTAATTAAAGTTAGAATGTTCAAACCTACACTCCACCTAGAGTTTAGTGAGGTTCTCCTGAGGGACAAGGTAGCAGATGTTATTCCTAGTCAGGTGCTATGTGATATAATAATTATGCTATCAGAAGCTGGACTTCTACACTCCCATAAGGCTGATGCAATACTCATCTGCTATGAAAATCTTAAGTATTTAAGATACTATACAGCTGCTCCCCTTTAAATTCAACTTTTTATTAGCTGTACCTTTTGTCTTACCTATTTATTAATCCACCAGTGACCATCTTTGTGATAGAATAAAGAGGCTCCAAAGATCTGAAGATAGAAGGCAGGCTGGTACTTTTGGATGCCAATGATACTGCTAGGAGCTCATTCTGATGATGCCAGGGCATCGTCTGTTTTTTTTTTTTTTATCATGAAGTAGTAGAGTATTTCTTCCATCTTCAGACAGTTAGGTCTTGATCCAGCATAGAGATGGGTCATCGGTGGATTGAAGTAAGGGTAAAACAAAGGGCTTTAATAGGACAGTACTTTGTATATTGCCTATATATATATATATATATATAATTCTCAGGAAATAAATATATTTATTGTGCTTCTAGTGCATACCTGCCCGCTGTTTATTAAAGCTGGAATAAATGAAATCTCCCCCAAATATTGAACATAAGAAAACTCCAGGGCAACTTTCAGACCGTCTGCTTTCCCCCTTATAAATGATGGATTACTATTTCTAAGGTATTTAATCAGATCCTCAAACAATGCCAATCCAATTCCTGGGGGAAGCTGAAAAGGCCAATCTGCACAGATGGCAGGAAAGTACATTATAATTATAAATGAAATGGTATGGTTTGTGCAGTGGGAAAACTGTTCTTTCTTGTTTAAACTTTGTCAATAAATAGCAATCATATATTCACACACATTGTGAGCTCTGCACTGTACATCTGTTCAGTACAGACCTTTACCCATCCAATGGACAGATGGCTGACAGTAGCAAGCCTACAATATAAATACAGTATCTATATGTTTTCTGCTGTGGAAAAGGCTTTTGTTGAGGTTTCTTTTCGAGCTTGTGAGGGTTAATGGAATCCAGTAGAGCACACAGCTGACACATCTTCAGTCTGACCTTTGCTGATTTGTACCAAAGAGACAGACCTTGAGAATATTACTATAATACACAGTGATGGATTATAATAAGGTCTACAAGGTCTGCAGCCAAGTACCATGAACCCCAGAGAGGCCCAGAGCTAATTCAGTCTGAACTGGGCCACAAGTGAAAAATAAATGTGAAAAATGAATATTTGGGATGGTTAGTTGAAGCTTTATTTTATGTTGATGTCGGCCTTAATGTGTTGTATTATTGTATCTCATTGGAGTGCTCATTGGCCATGTGGATCATGTCCTCCCCCTGCTTGTATCCGTATATCTGTATGTTGTCACTCCCAATTTGATTGTAAGCTCTTAGGGGCATTCTTAACATTTGAAACTTTATGTAATTTTAATTTATCTGTATAATCCCACTTGTATACTCTGTATTTTATAATGTACAGTAGACCACAGACTTACTAATTATGTCACACTAAATAGGGTTTGGGATGAGTGTTGGTGCCTTATTGATTTGTTGTTTGATTGATCAGATACGTTTGTGAATGTTTTTGTGGATGTCATATGCTAATGACTAGGGATGGCCAGTTCGCGGATCGAAACCCGGATCCGCCGCGGATTTATCCCGTTC
This sequence comes from Hymenochirus boettgeri, assembly GCA_019447015.1. Lineage (NCBI taxonomy): Eukaryota > Metazoa > Chordata > Amphibia > Anura > Pipidae > Hymenochirus > Hymenochirus boettgeri. The sequence continues at coordinate 414,443,937 of CM033469.1, forward strand.
GCGAACAGCGGATTTTTCCAGATTTTCCACCTTCCAAACTTATGTATTTTACCTTCCCTTATTTCCAAAAATACTTATTTTCAAAAAATTTCCGAAATTACGAGAAATCCTCGTAATTTCGAGGGTGTTTTTCATTTTAGTGGGTCCGCTTGCGGATTTTCGAATTTTCAAAAATTCGCGGATCATTGAGCGGACCGGATTTTGCGAAGTTCGGACATTTTTACTAATGACATCATATGATATTTAAAGGAAAATTATGCGCCAAGATGGTAGTTGGGTAAAGTCTTTCCGTCCATGCCTGGCATCCACGCTGCTATCTTGACCATATTAACAAGATGCAATTACATGAAACAGATTGCCCTAACAAATAGGGTTTATTTAAGCCTTGTAATATGTATAGGAGTTTTGACATTTTAATTCATGTTTACAAATGATCTATATTTAATTATAAAGGGTGAGAAGGATCAAGTCATCTGTTTAACAAAAGATATTTTCTAACCATTAATTATTTTAACCTATATAAAGATATAACAGGTAGAGATATCTCTTATAAATATACATTATTCCGTAAGATAAAAGCTACCTGGTTTAGACCACATGCTGACATCTAAAGAATGGCCGGTTATTTTTCTTACCATTTGCTGGCAGGCTCATCATTTAACATTGATTACGGTAATGCTTGCTCATCAAGTTTACCAAAGGTCTGTTACTTATCATGGTCAAAATGTCACTTTGCCTCCTTATATACTCCGTGTTTTTGCTGAATTCCCGTTATCTTAGATAATGAAACTTGGAGCTACACTCGGGTTATTGAGCAGTAGCTTAAAAAAAAATACAATTAAAAACAATCAGGGTTATTCAATAAAAGTTCTTATCGTTAAAATTAGTGCTAATTTTGCCCCAACCAAAAAAAAATGTTTAACAATTTTTATTGAATAATCCTGAAAATACTGTAATTTAATAAAAGTTCCTAACGTTTAAAATGGTGCTAATTTTGCCCCAACCAATCAGATGTTAGATTTCAAATGTTAAATAAGATCTGATTGGTTGGGGCAAAATTAGCACCATTTTAAACGATAAGAACTTTTATTGAATCTCCCTGTAAATCTTCAGAACAGTTTTTTCCCCCCTAAAACAGTAAAATGAAAATGAATACCAAATCGGCACATCAACCCCTCGAAACCTTGATTGGACTGTGAATTATTTAGTTTTTATGGTTCAGTGAAATTAAATTCCTGTGAAGCTTGGTGGACGATCCAATCTCCTTTCCCTTCTCAGCTACGATTCGTGTAATTGCACCTTGTGTCTGGGTTGAGGAGGCAATGTCAGATGATGTGCTGTGTACAGAACTTGCAATCTTGTATTTATAATGGGCTTTTATTCTATTTAAATTCAGACACATCCTCTGCTTATGATACCCCATCATTCATTTTACAATCTTTAATGGTTCTATGGCAATCGAATATCCTTATTAAAATGCGTTAATGCATCTAACGTTTTGGAGACCTTGATGACAAGTCAATAAGTGTTTTTATTTACAATCTTTGTCCTTGCTGTAGGGATTCATTAAAATGAGGCCTTGTATATCTTATACAAGAAAGGAAAACAATAGAACTCATCGTACTTTATGTTAAAGTCCTGGCCATTATATTCACCACTGATATAGGAGGTATTTAAGTCAGGTTTTGCAAAAGTATGATATTAATTTGCAGTAACCAATCAGATATCAGCTTTTTACTGGGTTTCTGCAGTTAGATAACATCTGATTGGTTGCTGGAAAAAAAAAACTCAGGCAAATCTTTTCTCCTCTTATTATACAGTGTAAGCTTCTTAGTGCCCAAATTAGATACAAGTTACACAAGCTTGTTGGTTTTCTCTTTGCTGTGAGCTCTAGGTCCTCAACCCCCCTGGTTCTACGTTAATCTGTCCTAATGTTTGGATCGAAAGTCCATTGTAGCTCTGCCCTGTTCCATTGGGATACAATGAGGTGAAAATGGAACTACAATGGACTGGCAGTAAACTGGACATTCATTTGACGATTATGAGTGATAAGATAAGTCCAAGGGGGAGGACCTTAACCCTATGGAAGTTTTAAAGGTGAATGGGTTGACTGGGGAGTATACAGCAATTGCCCTTTAAAGGCCATGTCAAAAAAACTAAAAAACTGGTGACTTGTCCGTCATCGGCCGCAACACCAACTGCTATTTTCCCCAGTTTATTATATGTATTTGTAACCAGATATTTAATGATAACATCTATTCCTTTCTGGTAAATGTATCTGCCTTCTCTCTTTGCTCACTGAGCTTTTTATAAGCTTGAGCATGTGCAAAGGAGGCAGAAGAGGAAATAGCAGTCAACAGTAACAGCCTTGATTGACTGCATGGAGGGAGGAGCCAGCTTACTCAGCCAGAATGGGGACATTAATTATTATTAAATACCTTTGGAGGATGTAATAGATGTATAATGGGGAAAACCTTTAACACCAGCTGTTTGGCTCGGAACATTGGTTGTGAGACCCTGTTTTTGTGCATCTTAACGCTTGGTACATTGGTTATGGCGGCTTTAAGAGAGAAACTCCATAAATCACCACACTTGTAATGCAGCTAATAAAGTGAAAAACATATCAGTTAGAGTTGGGGCAGGTAACCGACAATTGACCAGTTATACGGATGGTTATCTAAACAGCATCAGTTAGGCCACCATTGTAAACTACATACTGCAAAATCAATACAAACCTGTCCCCTCCCTATTGGTTTCATTATCACATTAGTGATTTCCTATACTTTTCTTAACCAAATACCTTTATAAAAGCACTTACAGTCCAAACCATCATTATCTTCTGCTTCTGTAAAAAGTTCAAAAACCTCTTTTCAGGCCCATCAATACAGTTTGCTGTCAATTAGACAAGACATCATAGGCAGTCAGAAATATTTCATGGTAATTATCAGTCCTTAAAAAAATCAACAACGTTTATTATAAGCAAAGAAAGTGCTTGTCAAGTGTGTTCAAGTCCAGTATGTGGGTTTATTATCTGTGAGTTCACTTACAACTCTCTTGGTATCATTTCATTCAGATGAAAAGGTCTGTACTTCTATGGAGCAAGAATATAGGAGATGGCCGAAAAGAAGATAGAAAGACTGTTTATTGGAACATGCACTGCATATTCCATCCTGAGTAGAGATTGTTCAAGTTTCATTTCTTTTTGTAATTACGGATCTCGGGAAAATCCAGAAGATCGGAAAATCCGAAAACGGAACATACTTTCGGGACCTCGTAGCCCATTTTCGATAATTATCGAATGTTCGAGGCTATTTTTGAAAATAGCCTTGAATGTTCGATAATCCTCGAAAATACGATCGGAAACTTATTTTCGAGTTTCCGAGCGTATATCCCATGGATTATCGAATGTTCGTGGCTGTTTTGATAATCCTTGAACGTTCGGTAATTATAGAAAATAGGCTCTGAATTCCGAATGATCCGTTCCAAACATTTGGATTTCAAACCAAGGGGTTCCGTGTCGGATCCGGGTCTGAGATGGACCCAGATCCCATCTCTAATCCTGAGATACAGCTTGCCAAACTTAGAGAAATGTAGGTAGAGCACCTTGACATCACCGTGCTCCACAGAGAGAGTCAAGGATAACTAGGAATCATTGGGCCCACAAGCAAAATTATAATGGGGCTTCATCTACAGTGGTTTTTATGTTGACTTTATGTCAAGTAAGAAATTAGGCTCCCTGATAGTTACACCCATGGGGGGAAAAATTGTCTTTGATGGTGGAAAGTATCTCAAGCTTTTCGCCGATTTATTAAATATTCATCCTTTTTCCTTTGCTATAGTTCAGTTTGATGGGATCATCTACGTAAAATGAGAATGAACACATTTAGAATAACATACACACACGGGGAAAAAAAAAGTTCTTCCCATTCCGTCTACAGAGCGTTGTACTTTATGTAGTGTGACCTCTAGATCATCATACTATTTCATTTATTATCATTAACGTAATTATACCAGCGAAAGCACAGCGCTGCTGTAAAGCAATTGTTTCATCAGTGAATGTTTATAATCTTCAGACTGATCCTTGATTCATCATTTTAACTTAGGTAAACATTACAAACGCTGAATTCTTTATTTTCTTGGTTTCACTTACAGAGACAATGGGGTTTGTTTATTTAATCTATTTGTATGGAGATGAATGATGAATGTGAAATATTATTATTATTATTATTATTATTGATTTATATAGCGCCAACATCTTCCGTGGCGCTTTACAATTACATAGTCCTATATTACATACAGGTAATACATGTTATACAAAGTCATACATATTACATACACAGGTAATACTTAATATATGTAAACAGTGTGGAGTTTCTCACAGTACAGTGCAATACCGTCATACAATAGGAGAGAGGACCCTGCCCAAAGAGCTTACAGTCTAGAGGATATGGGGGTGAGACATAAGGTTGCGGGAATCGGTAGGCTGTAAATAGATTGGCAGTGGAGTGTGAAAGGCGGGTTGGATCATATTGGGTAGTAAGATGGGTAATGTTTAGACCAGGTTATATGGTGCCTGAAGAGGTGGGTTTTAAGGTTACGTTTGAAGGTGTTAAGGGATGATGTGTGATGGACCGAAGGAGGAAGGGAGTTCCAGAGAAGAGGGGCAGCATTAGTAAAGTCCTGAATGCGGGCATGGGAAGAAGTGACCAGGGTGGGTGAGAGGAGGAAATCATTTGCGGAGCGGAGGTTGTGCCTGGGATGATATCGGTGGATCAGCTCTGAGATATATGGAGGGGCTGTGTTGGATAGTGCTTTATAGGATAAGGTAAGCAGTTTGAACTGGATCCTTTGCGTTTGGTGCTTGCAGATGATCTTGACTCAGACATTAATTGGCCAAGGGTCCAGCGGCTTACTATCCCTCCACTAATTGTTCTAGCAGGCCGGTATACCTCATTTAAACACGTGATAGATTAATAAATCAGGCTTTGTGTACGTAATCTAGTATTGACCGACCACTTGTATTAACTGAACTCATATCCTGGTATGGAATTCTCATTATAAATGTAGAAAATATAAACCTGATTGGGAAAGGTTATTTTACCCCGTGTTGGGGGTTATTTATGGTGACGGACTAACTGTGCTTTGCAGTATTGCATGGATAAAATTGTAACCTGAATTGCTTTTGTAGGTTGGGTTTACATAGACATTACTTTTTCCTTATTGTTGGCCGGTATTCAGTTCTCCCTATCATCACTGCAGTTTATTGCAGGGTTTAAAAACTTCTTTCCAATGTAATTTTTTTTCGGATGAAGTCTCTGATTTGAATATAATGATGGGATAATATCTAAATACCTGTATAGTTGCATTTGTATTTGTTAAAGGACATAAAAAAACTAAGAAAAATTCTTACCTGCAAAGAATCATTTTCTGGGATGTTAGAATAAGTAGCAGCAACCAAACCCTAGATCGGTGCATGATACCCAACATTAACACTTTCTGCCTGATGTTGACAGGTGTGCGTCAATAAAACTCTCCTTCTCATTATTGCATCAGACCCGACGCCTCCTGCTTGATGTTGGCAGGTGTCCAAGAATCAATCCCCAGTTCTTGTTGGTGCATCGGCCTCAATCCCCCCGACAGGTGTCCCAAAATCAAGCACGATTCTCATTGGGGCAACAGACCCAACCAGCCATCTCAATGCACACTATGCCTTCCTGATGTGGCAACAATAAAACAGTTTAATCTATGATGTGCCTTCCAGAAGCACAAGGTACTTTTGTGCAAAATGACCCTAGAATATACTAAGTCTGTCTTCCAAAACCCAGACAAAAGATTTGGGAGCACCAGTTCCTGCCATTTTGCTATCATTCTAAGTTAACATTGTGTAATGACCAAAATAAGCATTCCTTTTCAAATATTTTTTGCAAACCTTCAAGACCTTTGTGAGATTTGACAGATAATTACCCCTGCCAAATACGAAATCACAGTATGGTGCTAAGGTGTACAGTATCAGAACACAATCAGCTGAAGTCAACTCTATTGATTTGGAAAGGAAATGGACTATGTCCACTCCGGCTTCTTCTCTTCTACCATCTAAAGCTGTTGATGAAAGTTATGGGTGTATCAAACAAACATCCAACCCGCTCTACATAAATGAGCAACAGGACAATATATAGCTTGACTGGACAGAATATAAAATTGTGGCCATTTATAAATATTGACATTTATTTAATTCCCTCCATCTCCTGCGGAGGAGTTTGGCACCTTTGCCAAGATCCACGTAAATCCATCATTCCCTTTTTTTTGCCGGCGTAGGCTGATTGCCATTCATGCTCCAGAGTTTTTATATATATATATATTCTCCTTGGCTGCTGGGTGCAGCCTGACTAGCTCAGAAGCTAAAGAGTTTCATCTATTAGGCGTGACAGATTTGTATTCAGTGGTAAATGTCTGACCTTGTCGTACTCCTTCATTCATTCCCGTCATCCCCTTCCAAGATGAAAGATTCAGTTTTACTCCTACTTCCTGTCTGTTACCTTGGAAACCTCCATGAAGCGATTCAGACCCGAGAGAGAATAACTAATAAGGGAATATAAATGCGTCTTGAGCAAAATATAGGGCTATGGCTATCAAATATATAATTAAGCAATGCTTTTTATTTAAATCAGCAATGACCAAGATCAAGTGCCTATGGGAATGTCTAATATGCAATTCTCCTTTAAGCAAAATAAAGGCATAGGATAGAAAAATACACCAAGGTATTTTATAGTTCATCTTTATCTATAATTAGAGGAGTATTGTTCACAAATCCACACTGACTGAATTTGTTGTTTATCTTGGTATTTTAATGAAAAGTATTTTATGATTTATTTTGTGATTTTTATTTTTTGCTCAGTTCCATTTTGGGATTATTAACCACGGTCGGGCTACTAGTGTTGCCTTAGCAACAAGGTATTGAATGATATAGGTCCCTACTCCTCAGATTAGATGTGACCCTGGTTTTGTAGGGCAATCTGAACACTGATAGTGGGGAAATTACAATAGGGATATTCAGCCCTGCCAAGTATCAATTTGTTGGTTGTCCATTATGAGTTCATTTATGCCTTTAGGAGGTACGGTAGGCCAGGGATCCTGAAACTATGGCCCTTCCCCAGAATTTCTTAGCTACAGAGGGAAACCAGGGGATGCTGGAAGTTGTAGATTTCAGTTTGACGATCCTTGAAGAAGACATCCAGATCTTATATTGAGAAAATTTGAATCAACCCCAATTGAAGTGGGTTTTGTGAATTTTCTACAACAAATTTCAACACTGAATTTCAAAATTCGACTTTTCGACTTTTTAACAATGATTTTTACCTTTTCAACGCCGATTTCCGACTTTTCGATTTTGCATCACTGAATTTCTTCGAAAATTCTGCAAAGTTCCGCCAGATCAACAAGGTTGCAGTTTACATATTTCCGCTCCAAACACAAGGCCGTCTTCAGAACTGACTGTCTTCAGAACAGGGCCATCCTCAGAACTTCTGAAGACGGCCCTGTGTTTGGGGCGGAAACATGTTAACTGTAACCTTGTGAATAAACACGTTTATTGCTTTGCACTAAGACCCGTGAGTGTGCCCTATTTCGAACTGTTTGTGTATCTATTGCGAGCAACCGGGCAGCTGATTGTTTAAAGGAGTACTCGCCAGTGGAGGTGACTCTATATATATATATATACATATAACAAAAACATCCACTCAGGAAACACATGGCTCAACAAGAGAGGCCAAAATTGATTGGTAGTGCAGTACTCTATAGAATTTATCCACCTTAGATAATAGTCAATACTTTGAGGACAGAGAGGAACATAGTCCATTTGAATTGACCTAATATTGATCAATATACAATGACTTGGATGACTGAGAACCTTCATAGACATCTAGACCCTGTGTTTATGTAAATAAACATTGTGTGTCAGAACAGACTGTTTTGTTCAGGAGGTTTATGAACACAATGTACAATATGGGGTGTGCAGAGCAGAATTATCCATTAAGGCTGCCTAGGCAGATGCCTAGGGCCCAATAAACACCAGGGGCCCTGTTTCAGAACTACAGCCCATACAATGCAAGAACAAGGGGGCCCCAAACATCAGCCCTGTCTGGGGCCCAATTTGATCTTAATCCATCTCTGGGGGTGTGTATCTGTCCCCCTCATATTGTCAGTGCTGTATAGTGACTGTGACTTGCAGGAATGTGTGAATAGATTTCCTGTTGAACATCCATAATTAACCCCCACTGTAAACATCTTCAGGCTAATTGGTTGCAACACAAACATTCACACTTTTGGAAGGTCTACAAACAAATGTCTGCGCTGTATGGCTCTTTGGCCCTTTTAACTGAAGAGCAATTTCATTTGAATCTAAATGTACACAGAGCTGCTATTACTTATGTCTGAATAATTTATGCAAATGCAAAGATAAATAGCAATTCATTTAAATCTTCTTCAGTGAATGTAAATGAACCATCATTTTTGCATTTTCCTTGTTTCTAAATAAATGCAATCCAACAATTTCCACCAAACGATATTTCATCTTTTTAGGAGCAAAAGAACGACGGGTAAATGAATTAAAGTTAAATGAGAATTTTAGTCAAATAGTAAATGAATTTCAGATGATGCAATGAGGATAATTTTGCCCCCTTATCAAGTACCCTCTTCCACAACATCCCTGAATACAGCAGCTTGATCTCCATTGACAGCTCCAATTCTTACAGGTAGCATCACATCAATCACAGACTTGACAGCTAATCTCACAGCTAGTGACTCACTGCTGCTCCCAAGCTGCCTCCTCTGCACACGTGTAGGCTCGTAAAGAGCTCACACAGCTTTAAGACCAGGAGGCAATCTTTATGGAAGGGGCTGACAGGGATTGGGCTTAACATCTATCTTCAAGGATGTCTTGGAATAGGGTAAGTATTGCAGACTTGGGGGTTTGAGTGTAGGGGGGTACTGCATCTAAAGATTGCTTTAAGTTTAGGCGAGTGAATTTGCCCTTTAAACTGCTATATTTGATTGAAATTGATTAATTAAGTCCAACTATTTGTCACTTACCGCAAGGTCTTAACCAGAGATGACAACACTAAATGAAGGGGACTATGGGATGTAAGAAAAGAAACAGATCTGGAGAATAACCTAAAATTAAGTTATTTTTAGTCTGAAGTTCTCCTTTAACGTTGCCTTATTCCACTGGTAGAAATATCATTTCCATGAAATAGATGGATTTTGTTCACAGAAGTCTGGAAACTCTGCTAATAGCCATATTATGTGCATTTAATCACTCTGAGCTGCGTAGTGTGGATGTGAATTTTCAGGTCTGATTATCTCCTTCCGAATTGGCAGAGCAGTCAGTCATATTGTCACATACCAGACAGCTGCCCCCACTGATAGGACTGACACTGTTGCCTTTTTTTCCCACAAAAGTCTTTAAAAAAAAGGAGGTATCACATCAATAACTAACGAGCAGCACTTCTAGCAAGGAAATGTGCCATGGCTAATATAGGAAAACATTATCATTCATTAAAAGGTGGCTGCACCCATAGGGGAGTCTTTCCGAATTAGAGGTAAGATAACAGCATGCAGAGAATGGTAGTGGGACTGTATAAAAGCTGGCCATTTATAATGCGGCATGGTTTATGGAAAACTAAGAAGCCCAATCATTATTACAGTCAAGACATTCCCCATGTAATAGGCACCTGCCTGTATCTGTAACTGCAAAGTCACTAGCATGCACCTTAAAGGAGAACTGAAGCTAAAGTATTAATTAACTGGATTGACTTCTAGAATTACTAATGTATCTCTAACCTCAGCATTGTGGAGAAATCATCTACATAGCAATAGTAGGAAAGGATGTTAAATAAAGACAAACGTCCATGTAGTTCAGCCCTTATAAGGGTTCTGTTTGGATCGCAGAACTTTCCGTATTTTTGATAACCCTTGAAATTACTGAGCTGCTTTCTAGGGTTACTAAATATACAAGTATACTATCTAGGGTTACTGAATATACAAGTATACTATCTAGGGTTACTGAATATACAAGGCTACTATCTAGGGTTACTGAATATACAAGGATACTATCTAGGGTTACTGAATATACAAGGCTACTATCTAGGATGGGCTATTGAATACAAGGATACTATCCTGGTACTGAATATACAAGGCTACTATCTAGGGTTACTGAATATACAAGTATACTATCTAGGGTTACTGAATATACAAGGATACTATCTAGGGTTACTGAATATACAAGGCTACTATCTAGGGCTATTGAATATACAAGGCTACTTTCTAAGGTTACTGAATATACAAGGCTACTATCTAGGGCTATTGAATATAGCTTTTGTCTGGGGACATGCCGCTGGATTGGAAAAAAGCCAATGTAATACCAATATTCAAAAAAGGTAGTCGTTCACAGCCTGGTAACTATAGACCTGTAAGCCTAACATCAGTGGTAGGGAAGGTGATGGAAACTTTGGTAAGGGATCATATCCTTGACTTTGTCTCCAGAGATCATCTTATTAGTAGTAGTCAGCATGGATTTATGAGAAATAGATCATGCCAGACAAATTTAATTGATTTTTATGAAGAAGTGAGTAAGAAGTTGGACTCAGGCACAGCAGTGGATGTGGTATATTTGGATTTTGCAAAAGCTTTTGATACTGTGCCACATAGGCGACTAATGTATAAACTGAGGACTGTTGGCCTTGAAAAAAACATTTGTTCATGGATAGAGAACTGGTTATTGGACCGCAAACAGAGAGTGGTGGTTAATGGAGCTACATCTATGTGGGCTAAAGTTCTAAGCCGAGTGCCTCAGGGTTCTGTACTGGGGCCGCTTCTGTTTAATCTGTTTATAAATGACTTAGAAGGGGGCATTGAGAGCAAGGTCTCTGTGTTTGCTGATGACACTAAATTATGCAGAGCTTTGGAAACTTCCAATGATGTGCAAGTGCTGCAAGCAGACCTAGATAGATTATCAAAATGGGCAGCAGAATGGCAGATGAGATTCAATGTAGATAAATGTAAGGTGATGCATTTGGGATTTAATAATCCCTGTGCCATCTACACCATAAATAACTCTGTGTTAAGTTCATCTGTAATGGAAAAAGATTTGGGGGTTCTGGTAGATAACAGACTTAGCTGTAGCAAACAATGCCAGGTAGCAATGGCTAGAGCTAGCAAGATATTGTCTTGTATAAAAAGGGGAATAGATTCAAGAGAGAAAAATATTATTCTCCCTCTTTACAAGGCACTGGTAAGGCCTCATTTGGAATATGCGGTGCAGTTTTGGAATCCCATATACAAAAGGGACATCTTGGAAATTGAGGCAGTTCAGAGAAGGGCAACTAAATTAATAAGGGGAATGGAGGGGCTTGAATATGCAGGCAGATTAGACAAGTTAGGGCTGTTTACATTGGAGAAGCGGCGGTTGCGTGGGGACATGATAACCTTATACAAATATATTAATGGCCCATACAATGAACTCTCTGGTGCATTGTTCACTAATAGGTCATATCAGAGGACACGTGGACATCCTTTAAGGTTGGAAGAAAAGAAGTTTCATCTTCAGGTTAGGAGAGGTTTCTTTACAGTGAGAACGGTGAAACTGTGGAACTGTCTTACAGCAGATGTGGTAATGGCAAGTTCATTGAATAACTTTAAAAAAGGCCTGGATAAGTTTCTAAAACTAAAAAATATTGAGAATTACTGGTATTAATGCATAAAGATCTGGTTGATCCAGGGATACTTTCCGATTGCCGTTTGGAGTCAGGAAGGAATTTTTTCCCCAATTTTAGCTGTTTTTTTTTGCCTTCCTCTGGATCAACTGTTAGGTAGGGTTAAAAAAAAAAAAAGTGAATAGGTTGGACTTGATGGACGTCTGTCTTTATTCAACCTTAATTACTATGTAACTATGTAACTATGTAATATACAAGGCTACTTTCTAGGGCTACTGAATATACAAGGGTACTATCTAGGGTTACTGAATATACAAGGTTACAATAGAGTGTTACGGAATATACAGGGCTACTATCTAGGGTTACTGAATATACAAGGCTACTATCTAGGGTTACTTAATATACAAGGCTACTTTCTAGGGTTACTGAATATACAAGGCTACTTTCTAGGGTTACTGAATATACAAGGCTACTATCTAGGGTTACTAAATAAACAAGGCTACTTTCTAGGGTTACTGAATATACAAGGCTACTTTCTAGGGTTACTGAATATAGAAGGCTACTTTCTAGGGTTACTGAATATACAAGGCTACTTTCTAGGGTTACTGAATATACAAGGCATATCTAGGGTACTGAATAACAGGCTACTATCTAGGGTTACTGAATATACATGGCTACTTTTTATGGTTACTGAATATACAAGGCTACTTTCTAGGGTTACTAAATATACAGGCTACTATCTAGGGTTACTGAATATACATGGATACTTTTTATGGTTACTGAATATACAAGGCTACTTTCTAGGGTTACTTAATATACAAGGCTACTATCTAGGGTTACTGAATATACAAGGCTACTTTCTAGGGTTACTGAATATACAAGGCTACTTTCTAGGGTTACTGAATATACAAGGCTACTTTCTAGGGTTACTTAATATACAAGGCTACTATCTAGGGTTACTGAATATACAAGGATACTATCTAGGGTTACTGAATATACAAGGATACTATCTAGGGTTACTGAATATACAAGGCTACTTTCTAGGGTTACTGAATATACAAGGCTACTTTCTAGGGTTACTAAATATACAAGGCTACTTTCTAGGGTTACTGAATATACAAGGCTACTATCTAGAGTTACTGAATATACAGGGCTACTATCTAGGGTTACTGATACAAGGCTACTACTAGGGTTACTTATTACAAGGCTACTTCTAGGGTTACTGATATACAAGGCTACTTCTAGGGTTACTGAATATACAAGTCTATACTATCTAGGGTTACTAATATACAAAGGCTACTTTCTAGGGTTACTGAATATACAAGGCTATACTTTCTAGGGTTACTGAATATAAAGGCTACTTTCTAGGTTACTGAATATACAAGGCTACTTTCTAGGTTTTGAAATATCAATGGCTACTAATCTAGGGTTACTGAATATACAAGGCTACTTTCTAGGGTTACTGAATATACAAGGCTACTTTCTAGGGTTACTGAATATAGAAGGCTACTTTCTAGGGTTACTGAATATACAAGGCTACTATCTAGGGTTACTGAATATACAAGGCTACTTTCTAGGGTTACTGAATATACAAGGCTACTATCTAGGGTTACTTAATATACAAGGCTACTTTCTAGGGTTACTGAATATACAAGGCTACTTTCTAGGGTTACTGAATATACAAGCTACTTTCTAGGGTACTGAATATAAGGCTACTTTCTAGGGTTACTGAATATACAGGCTACTATCTAGGGTTACTGAATACAAGCTACTTTCTAGGTTACTGAATATACAACCTACTATCTAGGGTTACTTAATATACAAGGCTACTTTCTAGGGTTACTGAATATACAAGGCTACTTTCTAGGGTTACTGAATATACAAGGCTACTATCTAGGGTTACTGCATATTTGGGACTGCTTTCGAGGTTTACCAAAAATAAATGGCTACTTTCCGGGGGTTACTGAAAGTAGCTTCAAGACTAACGGCTTCACTCCTCCAGGAATAGTCAGTGGCAATGACTGTGGGAGGAGCTGGAAAGGAGTTAGTTACTGCATGACCATACTGCATGACCATTAATTCAAAACAAAAATGTTTGTTATTTTTTATTCACAATTGCTCAGATGTAAAATATGAAAATACAAAAGATTTCCACTATTAAACTTATACAGTAGAAGAACCAGCAAGAGAAAGGAAGCCAAATGGCTGTTTATCTTATTTGACTCTTTAGTGATGTCACTTAAATGGCGCATATTTATGAAGACCACAATGAAGACCAGACCGATCTAGATGATGGAACATTGTCAAAACTTGTCAACTGTTGGTCAATGGTCGATAATGGTTGGGCTCTACACTCAGCTTATGTAATGCTGTAAAGGCAAAATGATGGCTTGCCAGTCATGGAAAGATGGAAACTAACCATAAGGCTTCTCTTTATCTACTTAGGATTATCTAGACCATGACACATCATGACACACCACACCGTGGAAGCACAGTGTTTTATCATTTTAGGCATTATTTAATTTGTTATACAACACGCAAAAAAATTCTGACTAATTTGTTCGTAGTTTATTTGTTACAAATTGCGACACACTGCATCACAAAGTTTCTTTTTACAGAAAGCCTGTATCCCAATATTCATTCTGATTTAGTCCAACAGCGAATGATGGGGTTAGATTGAAGGGTGCGTAGTCGGTAGTGTGTGTCCAGATACATTGTTAAATAACAATAAACATTAATCAGTTGATAGCATTGGGTGTTTTGGACTTTTTCCAATAATTATTTTCTGGCCAAATAAAAAAATTGGACATCCAACACAGACAGCCCTTTCCATACAACACCAAGTCATTAAAATGGTAAATTGCAGTTAGGGAAATGATGGTCGCGGTGTACTGTAGACCACACTAAATATTGAATGTAAATTAAGAGTATTCATGTTTCCTTCAGCTTGTTTCGGAAGGAGCATCATGGCAGTAGGAACACAAATGAGATTTAAATGGTTGTTGGCGTCTGTTCTTCTTGCAATTGTTAACATTTCAATAGAGTTGCAAATCTCTGCCAAATCCATAATATGATCCCCAGAGTTTCTCACTTGCATAAAACCAACAGAAAACGCACAGAGAGATTATTTTGTGCTTAGAGCCTGATTGTATGTGTTTACTTCTATGGAGTGCGCTTTTTTTCTTCTGATTACGAAGGGGTAGGAAAGACAATTAGGAATAATTTCTGGTAAGAGGCTTGGAAACCATTTGTTGTCTCAACTAAGTATCCCAGAAAACATTATTTCTGTACAGATACCAAGTCACACAAGAAACAGCAAACACTGCTTAAATTTTCATATAGATGACTTAAGTTATGTTGAATCTCATATTGAGGACATGCTATTCTACACCTGAGGAAGGGGGTAACCCTGAAACGTTGTGCACTGACCTATGTCAAAATAAAGTTTATACTCGCCAAGTGAGTGCGGTCCTCGCTTCACATTATTTATGACATGCTATTCTGGTCTGGGTGCTGATTAAATTCACGGTAGAGATGGGATCCGGGTCCGGCACAGAACCCCTCAGTTCTGATAGTTCCATCTGAAACTGGGCGGATCATTCCCCCAGCACTTCGGAACGCATTTTGGAAGGTTACCGAATATACAAGGTTATTTTTGGTAACCCTCAAAAATAACCTTGAATGTCCCATAACCCTCGAAGATACAATCGGAAACTGGAAAGTAGTTTCTGATTGTATTTTAGAAGGGGTTATCAAACGTTCAAGTTTATTTTTGAGGGTTACCGAAAATAACCTTGTACATTCCAAAACCTTCCAAAATGCGCTCCAAACCCTCAAAAGTACGTTTCATTTTCATGTTTTCCCAAGATCCAGGATCCTGAATTCACAAATTCTTTAAGGTAACGGAACGGAATACAGATGAAGTAAGACCAGATTCATCAAAGAAGCAAATATCTATGGATGGATCATTCTTACCTCCAAAGCCTGGTCTATGGATTTTCTCTTGCAGTATTTTTTAAAGAGGAAATCCAATAATTTGTATACAGCCGACTTAACTCCTAGACTGGAAACTCTGATCTGTAAACATTATAGTTCCCTTTATGATATTTTCTTATTTATGTACATAACATTGATCTGATAAACACTGTAAGTCAGTAGATCTTTGTAGAATATTACTCGAAGACCAAATTGATATGTTGAATAAACTTTACTTGCATGTGTATGCACATCATTTCTACAAGCATTTATTTTAAATTAACCTGCAAAACATAGATAACACCTGTACTCCTAAAAAGCAGTAATCTCATTGCAAAAAAATTTTGTTCATTGTTAGTACGCTATTGCTGGCCATACAGCAGACATTAGATAGTAGAGATGTTCGAAACTGAAATCTGAAAACAGAACGTACTTTTGAGGGTTCTGAATTTATTTTCGATGGTTACCGAATGTATGAGGATAATTTGTACATTCAGTAACCCTCGAAATCTCAGAACGATCCTGGATCTCATCTCTAATAATTAGGATAGACCTTCATCTGTAGACTAGCGTCTAATATATCGAATGTCTAAGCACTGTATTTTCCTGACAGCACCTTCCAACGTTCCAATGTTCCCACCAGGCCCATTAATGGTCATGCAGTTCCTTTAACTTTGCGCTAAGATTGCGGGAATGTCTAAAGGTTTAGTGTATAGTGTATGGACAGAGTAAGTGATTAAATGTTAGATTGCAATAATCAGTAATGATTTAAAATTGTATTGAAGAAACATGGTGGAACTGTCTTCCAGTAGATGTGGTACTGGCAGGTTCATTGTATAGTTTCCAAAGAGGGATGGTCCTGGATAGAGACCAACATTCGGTTGCAAAATCCAAATGTTCTGTCCGAAACAGGATAAATGGTTTGGATTTCGGGACTTCAGAGCGCATTTTTGATTTTTATCGAACATTCATGGCTATTTTCGAAAATAGCCTCGAACATTCAATAATCCTCGAAAATACGGTCAGAAATCCAAAAATAGTTTCCGATCGAATTTTCAAGGATTATTGAATGTTCTAGGCTATTTTTGGGAACTTTTGAAAATAGCTTGAATGTTCGATAAAAAAAGAAAATGTGTTTCGAAGTCCCGAATTTAAGTTTCGTTTTCAGATCTTCAGGATTTTACAGAGATCCAAAAACCCGAAAACGGAATGAAACCAGGCATTTTCAGCCATCTCTCGTCCTGGATAACCTAGAATTAAATGTCAACTATAGTGTAGCTGTCCCACCTTTAGGGTCCAGGCTCTCCAATACTGAGACTGAGGGGTTCAAAGCTTGGATACTACATTTTGATTCTTTTGATTTCCCCCTTCAAGTTGGGGTTATTTTTTACTTTTCTCTGAATCAACTGTTCTGTAGAAATGATGGGTATATTAAAATGGCTTCAATACTATGTAGAAATACCGTACCAGGTTGGTCCTGTTTATATTGGAGAATATATGCTACTCTGTGTGTAAAGATATGAATAGGCCTTACAGTAAATACACAAGAACATCTCATAGGACACAAGGACGTTTCTTTAGATTGCGAGAACAATTTTCCATTCACATAGAGAAATCTTTCCAGTAAGAATAGTGAAACCACAGAAGAAATTACATTGGAGGTACAAAAGAAAGTTTCCAAGAAAAGATTTGATTCCTTTATGAAAGCGAGAGAGAAGTCAATATTGCGATTTTAATAGCTGTGGTAAATGGTCGCTCTGTGTTGTCAGAGGGGAATTTTTATTCTATTGCCAACTGGATATGATATCATATGTTTCTGCCTTCCTATTGATCAAGGTGAAAAGGAAATGTAAGCACTGGGTGTTGGAAGTGATAATATATATTATATAGAGTATATAAACGAATTCAAATGTCAGTGAACATCCTATTCAGTTCATTTACATTCTGTATTCTTACCTTATTGCTGTATTATAACCTGAGAAGAGATTCTCAAAATGGCCACTTTATATAAACCCAGACACCATGCTAAGTTCGCTTTCCTTGGCTGACTCTATATCATGTGGATTTATAGTACAAACCTCATTTTCTATGTAAACAGCATTTACACGTTTCGTTCCGACAGGGAAACCGCCAAACCTATTGTTTCGAAAATCCGAACTTTTCTTACTTTTGATAGGAATTTTCTATAAGAATTGCAATTTTAAAAATGTTACATTTTTGTTTTTTTTGCTGAAAAGTTTCAAAATGTTTCGGAAAAATCCGTTGGATCCGCCAGGGGCTTAACTGCAGGGCCACGCCCCCCCTTGAGATTGGAGGCTGTACCCCTGACCCCGTCCTCCCTCCACGATCACTCTTTTTAAACAGCTGATCATGCAAATGAAAGAAACATACACGCGATCAGCTGTTTAAAAGACCGGACCCGAACTGAACCTGAAGTTCAACAACTGATTGCACGTATGTTTCATTCATACGCGAGATCGGCTGTTTTAAAAATGGCCGATTGTGGAATAGTTTGTGGGCTTGTGCTACGGTCCGGGCCCCATGGTTGTGGGGGTAGCGGGGGCAGTACTTTAACCACTGGGATCTGCGGAAAACTGGGATTCATCACTAAGAGACACAACATGGTGGTGTATAATATTCAGTCCTTCATCCAACCAATGATTTCCATAGGATATTTTTCTTGGGGGCTGATGCAATAAGAGACACAAAAGTTTCCCTGAACTTTTTATCTGCAGCAACCAGACATTATCTAACTGCAGCAGCCCAGTAAAAAGCTATCATCTGATTGGTTGGTGCCATGGAGTGTTCCTGTTTTTACCTAGTGTTTCAATAAATATATTCCTCTTTTGAAGGAAATGCATCCTAACTAGAGATGTCCGAACTTCGCAATATCCTGTCCGCTCGAGGATAAGCGAAATTCGAAAATCCGCGAGCGGACCCATTGAAATGAAAAAATCCTCGAAAATACGAGAAATCCTCGTAATTTCAAAAATTTTCGAAAAATACGTATTTTCACGCATTTTCGAAAATACGTGAAATCCTCGTAATTTTGAAAATTTTTGAAAACGCGGTTCGGAAAAGTTCGGAAGGTGGAAAACCGGAAAATCCGCGATATCCGCCGTTCGCGAACAAGGTAAATCCGCCGCGGATCCGGGTTTGGATTCGCGAACTGGGCCATCACTAATCCTAACTTTTTTCCAGCGCGTTGTTGGGTCTGCACTCCATTAATGTAAGAGTCTGTGAGTGATCTGAACTGTCTGAATCTACATACTCCATTCCATCCCCAGGACAGATATTGTCTAGTTAAGGAATTGATATATATATATATATATATATATATATATATATATATATACTAGGGACTATTAAGTTCTGGTGTGCCATTTATTGTTATTGTAAGGAGAAATTTTTAGACGTTATTTAACGAAATATGATGTCATTAATGGACATCTCCACCCACAAGCCCAAAAAGTTTAGTCACAGCTTTCATTTGAATATTCAATTCAAGTGAGCAAGTTAGAGCTCACTGAGTCAGGGCAAATCAAATGAAGAATCGTGGGTGTAGCATATCATGACACAGGGCTTACACTGTGAATAATAAAGTTTTATACAGAAAACATGTGCTATATGTTTCGGACCAAGCTCAAGTTTGAGAAAGGACTTGTGGTCCACGGTGTTTAAATCAGTAGTTTGTAACATGTTTTAGAGTGGAGTTTTCCTTTGAATGAGATAAGGGGGCTGTTAGTTTTTTTTCATTTATTTGATAATCGCATCTTGGTGATGATATGACGACATTATAATATATGCACATGTATATATTATATATATATTTGCGTTACTACTACTACTATTTGGTGTACCACTTAGCCAATTGTTCGGGGCATTTTCACCCGGACCACTTATATAACTAAGTAAGAATCCATTGTGCACTAATATATCAGTTTTGAGTGCAAAGTAGAGCAAACCTTATGTTGTTTGTCTGTTTAATTACATTATAATGCAAAGAACATTTCTTTTCTATAATCCTTGTGGATAAAAAGATCAGATAGGTGGTTGGAAAGTTTGTGATTGTATTATATGCAGGTATATATATGCACTATGGCACACCTATAATAGACAAGGATATGTTACATAAGAGTTTCATCTATTCTAATACCCATTACTACAGCAACAAAAGTATTTCCAAGCTTGCGATAATGGTTTCTAAACATTGTTCCTTTGCATCGCAATTTGTCTCCAGCACGCTAGTTAATGGTTACTAGTGTCTGTAGAAAAGTGTTCATCATGTTGGAAAACAAACAGATGGGAGCCCTAAATGCTATTCCCAGTGCTAATACACAGCTCGGCATCTGCACTGAAATGTATAAAGAATCTTTGGTTTATTCAGATGTTTCTGTACCATAATGAAAAGTAAAAAATACAGGGTGCCCAGTTTATATTCTTCATATACAGAATTTGATCATGATAAAAGCTTCTTCCGGAAGGCGTGTCTTTTCTCAATACCTAACCTCTTTGTTATTGCATATGAACACCTTGCCCATAGGGTTAATATATACATCTAGCCCAACTTCTGTTGAATAAGCCGGTTATCCAAGTTAAAAAGCCACAAAATGCAAACGAGCCTTACACCACCGGTTCCACCGTCCCGGATGAATCAGACCAAAGATAAAGATGCTACACCTATCTTTATCTTTGGTCAACTTCTGTTAAAGTAACAATTTTCAACAATGACTTGTTGGGAAGGGCAGAAAAAATTAAACTGTAAAAAAAGACTGGATACATAAATGGCCCTCCGGTTGAGGAATTTATAAGGAATGGTACTTGAACTCGAAAAGCATTAGTTAATTCATCTGTACATGATCAATACACAGAAAGGGGATTTCAGCCTTTAAATCCCCTTTATATTTGTCACATGGTCTTGTTGAAACATCAGTAACATCAGTATCTTGCAAAATAACATCCAAAACAATTAAATTTGAAAAGAAAAATATTTTCTAGTGTAGTGATAACTAGTGATGGCCCAGTTCGGATTTACCTCATTCCCGAACGGCGGATATCGCGGGTTTTCCGCCTTCCGAACTTTTCCGAACCGCGTCTTCTAAAATTTTCGAAATTACGAGGATTTCGTGTATTTTCTAAAATACGGGAAAATACGAGAAATCGCAGATTTTGTATTTTCGCAGAATCCTCGTATTTTCGCAGAATCCTCGTATTTTTGAAGAATCCTCGTATTTTTGAAGAATCCTCGTATTTTCGAATTTTAATAGGTTTTAATGGGTCCACTCGCGGACCAGATTTTGCGAAGTTCGGACATCTCTAGTGATTACCTGCAATTTCTTTACATGTCATTGACAATATTTTGTTGTTGCAAAGAAACATTGTATATGGATAACCTATATCAAAAACATTCTCATGGCAGTCTGCCTCAGAATTTCAACCATAATACATGTCAGATAGATTTGCAAAAGGCAAATGCACCAAGAGTTGTTGGCCACTAGAGGTGATATTTCAGTAGTATGTAAAATTAGATCTGCTTCATTGTATGTAAGCCGAATTGCACTGAAAGTCAGTTCTGTTCGTAATTAATTGGCTATAGTCGTAAGTTCTATTTTAATGACAATAAACACATAATACATTTTTTTTTATCCTATATACCTGTGTAAATGATCACAAGTGCTTTCTATACTTCTAACAACAGGTGCCAGTGTCTTCTAAAGAAGATCTTGATTTACATTAAGCACCAGAGAGCCATAAACTGATTAAGAGAATAATTTCAAGGATGCCACTTTTTTATTTTTTGCTTTCATTTCCATAAATTAGTGTCTGAGAGTCTGATTTATGATTATGTTAATGTTGGGCAAGTGCTTATTTACCATTGTTTCAAAATGGAATGTGTTAACACTGCACATTGTAAATGGGAAGGAAATGTACATAATTCTGTGTACATAGAGAGAGAGAAAAGAGAAGAGCGTGAGAATTAAAGACATTTTGCACGAAATTCTTCATGATTCTTATTTCCCTGATGAAAATTGTGTGACTTATCAGCTAAACCTTCTCATGCTATATCCTATGCGATGCAGTGTACCGCTAGAATATTAAAATATTAGCAGTTCCATGCCTATTTATAAAGTGTGGAATGGTTTTAACATGTTTTATTGAACCTCAACTGAGCTCTCACCGAACAGGTGAGGCAATGGAAATGGTTGTTGACAAGGATAGTTGAGCACATGTGGATTAGACGTTGTGTCTGGAAAGGATTGTTTATAAATAGCATTCGAACAAGGTAGATGTAGTAACTGTCACGCATAGTAGATGAAGAGAAGTTAATGGTTAATGACAAAGAGAAACAAGATCCAGGTGCAGTCAAATAAGCACAGATTCATGTTTTCTTTCCTGAAAATAAAAGGCCTTTTACTGTATTGGGAAAAGAAGAAAAATGTGCTATTCAAAAATTGATGGTTGTTGTAACCTTGGATCATCCGTGTTCTTTGAGAGTAAATATTATCTTTCTAAAAGTTATGTAGAATCATGGGCACATTGTCCTCACAATAATAAGTGAAATCTCAATGGTGCCACGTCTGGTAGACTGGCAGATTGTTCTGTGAATTCAAATTATTATCATTATTATTGTGGATTTGTATAGTGCCAACATCTTCCTTAGCACTGTATAATGGATACATTCACATAAGGTCCTGCCCCGAAGAGCTTACAATCTAAGCACATTTATTTTATACATACAACCTATCATGAAGGAAGTTTGTTTAAATTTAAAGGGCAAGTCCAGCCCTCAAATGAAAACTTACATACAGGTAAATCACCCCCCAAAACCCTAAACTGTAATAGTTTGAAATGTGAAATATATAAGTCTAACCTAAAATCCTGCACAATGTTTCCCCTGTTTCTGCTTCCTGGTTCTTCCAGTTAGTAACTGTCAGTTATGGATTTGACAGTTGACATCACAGCCAATGACTGAATGCTAATCTTCTAGCTGCCTCTTCTCAGCATGCCCGGGCTCAGTACAGGCACAGTACAGGTCACTAAAATGCTCAGTTTCCATGAGGCATCCAGAAGCATAGCAAGCATAATAAATTGAGAGGTCAAAGTATGATATATCAACATATTTTAAAGAGGCCATTCTTTCTAAAAGATGTTATTATGAGGGTGGAGTTGTCCTTTAATTTTGAATGTGATATTTTGTGTTCCCCTGACCATTTCCCAGGTGCCCGAGCCATGTGAAGTAAGTTACCACGCTTTATTTACCTTAGATTACTCAGAACTTTCAGATTTTCTTCCCCATTGACGTTTATCGGTCTGTTTTTAAATTTTTAGATATTACATTTTTGGGGGGGGGGGGGAAACTGAACAAAACTTGCTGATTTCGAACATCTCTAACCAGCACCAACAGTGACCAAGGTCATTTTATTGTGTCACCAAATACTATTATGTGAAAGGAAAATGTACAGAAATGGAACCAGCTTAGATGGTCTTGGGAGTAATACGGCTTTTTATTGTAGCTTGTTGCATTAAGACTAAATGAAGCCTTGTAAAACGGGTCTGTTGAGGAGGCAATGCAGAGGCTTCGGGTTCTATTTATATCTTTTTAAACTGAATCACTGATGACAGTCTGAATAGTGTTAAGCCAGAGGCTGTGCATATGTGTGTGGTAGTCTGTAGCATTAGACCATAGACTGATTCATCTCATTACTTTAGTTTTGATACTTAAAGGCTACACAACATTTAATTATCCAAATACACCCACGTGCTCTGCTGAGCTCTTTATTTTGAGAATATATATATTTTTTTTCCCCTACTATTCCCAAAACGTTTTGAATAGTGTAACGTTGAATTGGTAGATCTTGTTACTTTGTGAATTCTGTCTCCTTTAACAAATGCATGTTTGGAAAGGGTTTTAACGATTTATTCCTGTTTCTAAGCAGCTATAAATCATGTGTGACTCAAAATATAGCAGCCAGCATTTTCCTGTTACCTTTTCCTCTATGCTGTAAATTGTATGTCCAATAAAAAACGGTATTTCAGCCTGAGATATTCATTTATAATAACACTTTAAGGAAACTGAACATCAGCAGATCTAATATCAACAGCAATACACAGTACACACAGTACACACACACTTCAGCTAAAAGTGGCATGAGACTTATGATATAAATGGACCTAAATATTGTTTTTTGGGCAGTTAGATTTACTTGTCCTGAGACCCAAGGCAGGAAATCCAGCAGGTGTGTCACCTCTCATTTTAATGTGGATGTATCACACAGTGTGGTCACTGACCACTGTGTTCTTTGCACATGCCCAGTTCTAATCTACTGCAGGAACTTGTTACAGAAGATCACGCCTACTAGTATTCTCTAGCCAATCCTGTTATAGTCCATAGGAGACCATATGACTGAAGTCAGAAGGTGCGGCCAGACAGCGTACATACACACAGTTATCTTAACCAGTTCTTCAAGGGATTGCATCTACTTTAATGCCATTTACAGGCAATTTACATGTGTTCTTGTGGGGGATAGAGATGTTCGAAACTGTTGAGTTTAGTTCCGTTTTCGAATTTTCGAAATTTTTGAAATTGAAACGCATACACACGTGCGATTCTCAGCCGAAACGTCTGTTTGGTGCACAAATGCATTGTGGTAGGGGGTCATGGCTCGGTGCACACATCGTACGCGTGTACGAACCTTAAGACATCTTCGCAAAAGTTATTACAGTTGCCATGTGGGATTAATTATATTAGTTAATAATTGACCAATATCCCTCAGTACAGCACATACCAGTCACTGTAGGTAATATCATTTAAGGGGATATAATCCTATACAGTATTTCCCGTTTAATGAATTAAAGACTAGTCATCCCTCCCCTTTAAATACTGTCATAATCATGGAAGAAAAAAATATTAAAGCCAATAAATGTTTGTGTCAATCCAACTTTAATACCTGCTAAGGTTGGAAAACAGCGTTTGAATGTGGCTTAACATAACGAAGATAAAGAAATATGTACACATCCGATGGAGTTTTCATGAACAAATAGACTAGCTGTCAATTTCCAGCCATGACTGTTGAATTCTGGGCATTCTGCTCTCAGCTGATTCAGCAGAACTTGCAGAGAGAAAGGTATTTTCTCCAATATTTTCTCAACAATAACAATTCAAAACAATAATAAAAGTTAAGGCACCGTAGTATAATTCCAGATGTACAAGAGGAAGCCAAGCGTTAACGTTTTTAATGATGATCTGTTGCCTGATATAAAGTATTAGGGCTGTCAAACATTTGAATTGTCTAACAGAAACAGGAAAGCAAAATAAAAATACTTGTATGGTTTATATAAGGAGTATAACAAAGATATCTATCAATATTCATAGACCCATTGATTCCAGTCTTGGGTTCAAACCCATCATCGGTTACATCAATTAGGAGTTTGTAAGTTCATCATGTCCTTGTTCGATGTGTCGTTGCCCCCCCCCCAACATAAAGATAATTAACTTTCAGGGAGATTCAATAAAAGGTCTTATCATTTAAAATGGTGCTAATTTTGCCCCAACCAATCAGATGTTAGCTTTCAAATGTTAAATAAGATCTGATTGGTTGAGGCAAAATTATCACCATTTTAAACGATAAGAACGTTTCCCCCACAATCATAAAGACATACTGATAGGTTGTATGTGTCAAAAAAAGTGATTAGATTATAAGCTCTTCGGAGCTCTAATGTGAATTGAGTAAATAATTGTAAAGCGCTGTGGAATATGTAGCGCTATATAAGAAATAAAATACATACATATATACATTGCATTGCAATAGAATTGGATTGTCAGAACTCAGTCAAAATGTAATTCTACCAATCAAAACATTTAGATAAAAGTAGCAATGTATAGCAGGAGGGAAAAAGGATTCAGTCTTTTAAATAAAGGATCATCATATCTCCTTGTCCAGTCGAAAAGGCCAGAATCTTGTCTTTCTGAATAAAGTAAGACTGTCTTGATTGGACCAGAAGATTGGACCAGGGGATAAGTCATTTGAATCACAGTGATTTAATTTAGGGCTGGTACACACTTTAAAGGTGCCCATACATCTATAAGATTTTACTTACCCGACCGAGCGCTCACGCGATGTTCCTTCAATCCTGCCGGAACCGATTCTCCCGATCTTACACTCGATCGACATGCAATCGCAAAATGAATGGGATTTTGAGATCGCATGTCGGTCGAATGTAATATCGGGAGAAGCGGTTCCGGCAGCATCGATGAACATCGCGTGAGCGCTCGGTTGGGTAAGTAAAATCTTATAGATGTATGGGCACCTTAAGTCTGGGTACACATGAAAAGATGCTTTGTCCCGACCAATCGTTCACTACTAGCGAGTGCCTAGCCAGAACAGTTGGTCACCACAATAGTGGCTGTTGCCATTAGTCCCATAAGGAATCGCACGATCGGGCTTGATTTACCTACATGTCCGATCCGGACAAATGGCCAACCCACATCGGTCATGGCCACACCAGAAAACACTGCAGATATTTTAGCTGGACCAACATGATACACGGATGTATCGGTTGATTGGATTGAAATATCTTCCCATTTTTACCCAGCCTAATATTCTTTATCCTGGCTGACTGTTCACCTTTTCAAACAGTCAGCCAGGGCAAATCAGTGTTGGTCACCTCCAGTTTGCCCCAACCGATCGTGCAGTCCAGGAGACCTCACAATCATCCGTAATTTACCAGCATGTGTGATTGTCCTCCGATCCAGACAAACTTCTGACATTGGTCACATGCGTCCAAAAAACCACTGCAGAAATTTCTGATATATATAAATATCAGGCGGTCGGCATCGAAATATCTGCTCATGTGTACCCAGCCTTAAGGTGCCCATACACAAGTGGCTGAGATCGCAAACTCACGACACGATTCCGATTGATACTTAATATGGAAGGATCATCCATTCGGGCTATAGACATAAACGATCATTATCGGTTGCTGATAGCAATCCAATGGAAATTTTCATTCGGCCCAATAGGTTGCAATGCCGCCAGTATTCATAGACTTTGGCGATATTCAGTAAAACCCGTCGAGATATACTGAATATCGCCAGCGGACACCTTTAGGCTCCTAGTCTTTCATATTTTCTCCCTACAGACCTCAAATTAGTTTTATAATAAAAGTAATAAAAGTATTGCAAAACATTTTTGTGAATTGCACGTTTCTGACATCTTTCGTTTCAATGCTTTATTGGTGTTTAAGCAACAAGTCTTCATTCATTTCATTGTATTAAAACCATATATTTTAGAAATATTCAATGCTGTGTAGACGTAGTATTAGATAGTATCCTTATCCAAAAGGCATTCTAAAGCCCCTTTGTGTCTTTACCACTAGGGGTCCCTGTTTTATTTCCATAAGACATCGGTACCCTATTGCCATCGTTTCACTGTATAGTTTTGTATATATTTTATTTTTACTCTTTTATCAAGTTAAATCTGTGTGTGGATCTGGTTTAATATTCTTTTTTCTTTTATTTAAATCCATCTGTATCCTTGTTCCATTTCTGGTCCTCATCTTCTACAATAAAATAGATTTGCCTCCTACACTTCTTCCTACTGACTTCCAAATTATAACCATCCCATTTAACGAATCCAAAATGTCCTATCTGACCGATTCCCCACCTTCCCCTCCAGCTGTTCCCAGTTCCAGTGTCCTTCCCTCTGCTCCCCGAGATGTCGCCCCTGTCTTGGTTTCCAGCCGATTTGTACGTCTGAGTTGGAGGCCGCCAGTAGAACCCAAGGGGAATATGCAGACATACACCGTGTTCTTCTCCAAGCAAGGAGCTCTAAGGTAAGGCACTAAAAATTTATTTTTTCTATCTCGGTTGTAAATGGGTATAACGTGATTATTTTTATCTGTATCTTTACCTTTGCTCAGCATTTAAATTGGTAGTTTCTGACCTTGTTTTAGCACAAACTTCTCCTTTAATGTTGTTTACTACCAATAAAAGTAATTGGATAGATTATATCTGTTGTATTCAATTAGATCAACTGGACTTGAAATGTAGTTCTTGAAGACGTTTCGCTAGTCATCCGACTGGCTTTCTCAATTCAGAATGACTTGTACAAGAATCTGTGGCAATTATGTACCCTGGAAAATCCCAATTAGCATATCACAGCCAGGTGTTAAGGGTGTGATTGGATAGTGGCTAAGAGGTGTTATAGGAACGCCCAGAGTAAGGTGTCAAAACAGCATTGTACATGGCAGACAGTTGGTGTCGAACCCCCCCACCTCTATTTAGGCTTGGTTTCTTTATTTTCACATAAATGGCCTCCTTAACACCTCTCTTAAACCAGTCACGTTCCTTCACCAGTATGTTAACATTACAATCTTCAAAGGTATGTCCTTTATCCTTAAGATGCAGATACACGGCTGAGTCCTGACCCGAGGAATTGGCTCTTCTGTGCTGGGCCATACGTTGATGCAGTTGCTGTTTGGTCTCCCCCACATACAAATCAGAGCATTCTTCACTGCACTGCATATATGATGTCATACTGCACTGCACTGCATATATGATGTCATTCTTCACTGCACTGCATATATGATGTCGCTTTTCTTGTGTTTAGGTATTGGGTCTTTCGGATGTACCAATTGCTGCCTCAGTGTGTTGTTTGGTTTAAAGCAGACAGGGATACGATGTTTTTTGAAAATTCTTGTTAATTTCTCGGAGACCCCTGCTACATATGGGATGACCATGTTCTTCCTCCTGTCTTGCTTTTCCCCTTCACTGTTGGTATTCGTGTTCTTTTCTTTCCTTCTACTTCTTTTGACAAAGGCCCAGTCTGGATATCCACAAGTTTTAAAACTTGTGGAATAAGCTGGCCCCTCCCTCCATGCAGTCAATCATTTGACATCACAACCAATCATTGACGGCTGATTCTCCTGCTGCCTCCTCTGCACATGCTCATGCTTATAAAAAGCTCATTGAGCAGAGGGAGGAGGCAGATACCTTTACCAGAAATGAATAGAACTTATCATTAATTATCTGGTTACAAATTCATGTAATAAACTGGTAAAAATAGCATTTGGCTTTGTGGGTAGATAACTGACAAGTCACCAGTTTTTTTGTTTTAAGACAATTAAGACTATTTCTATAATGACAATGGATTAAGTTGTCTTTCTAGGAATGTAAGCTGGGAACGCACCATTCTATATTTTGCACCAACCAACCAACATTTCAGTGTATTGGTATATCAGCCTGAAATATTGGATGTTTTTTCAGGCGACCAATGTCCAATTGTCTGTTTATCCGAACCAGGCGAACAGACAATGGGACGTGCTGGAAAACCACGGCCAATCATACCGGCCTCTTTGGACCACATGCTGGGTCAAGGCAAACTGTCAGCCACGGAAGAAATATCATG
The DNA here is from genome assembly GCA_019447015.1 of Hymenochirus boettgeri. Taxonomy (NCBI): domain Eukaryota; kingdom Metazoa; phylum Chordata; class Amphibia; order Anura; family Pipidae; genus Hymenochirus; species Hymenochirus boettgeri. The sequence continues at coordinate 414,473,026 of CM033469.1, forward strand.
GTGTGTACCCTGCCTAAATGTAAGGAGAATTGTGTGGTTTAATGATTGAATTTTTGTACCCTTAACCCTTTTTTAAACATAACACTTTTTGGCAAATGGTTCTAAATTTATATATTACCATTTTTGACCCAAAAAAGTCTTCACGTTTTTTTAAGCTTTAATAATTAATATGTCTTTCTAATTTTGCAATGTTGAATAGTTGAGTTAACAAAAAGGGTTATGATAGAGAATTTGTTTTATTACAATGTTTATTTGGAAAAACTGGTCGAATCAAGAGGCATTTTTCATCTTAGCCTCCTAAATATGTTTTTATTGGCCATGGTTCATGCAGCCAAGAAATAAATGGATGAACCTGAGAATATAGGAATAAAGATATTATGTGAACTTTCAGTAGAAAGTTTCTCCCATTTATTAACTGCTGCTTAATGTCCTAGTGGATGTTTCTCTCGTTATCGGAAAGGGGGTTTTATGAAGGAAATTGGCTTTCTTCAGCCTCCTGAAAAATATTGGTGAACTAAGATCCTTGGGCTTATTTGGGGTTTATTAGAGGATTTACACAGAAGAAAATGACAAGTTGAGTTTCCAAGAAAAGAATTTAATAAACTGGAAAAAAACTCTTCGGACCGAATCCAAATCCAGCTGTATCCAAGCATCACTTCAGATACTCCTCTTCTTTGGAAAATGGATTTCTCTTTACTGTTTTTTCTTTAGTAACACTATAGCCCCTAGGTTGATGTGAACCAGTTTGATCCCACAAATAGTTTGAGAAATATTAGTTTACATTGTAGATTTACAGCCATGTCCTAAGATATAATTATGTATACGGATCTTTCTCTGTAATGACCTTTATAGCATATAAATGTGCCATAGGCAGCACTATCATACAATGTTATACAGGTAGTGGTAACACCTTTAAAATAGAAATGGTGAACTTCATAAAGTTCGGTCCAGTTTCGAATTTTCGAACTTCAGTAAAAGTTTGAAAATTTGAATTTGGACCCATTAAAGTCAATGGGAAGGTGACAGTTCAAAAAGTTTGGATAATTTACAGCTAAAATAACAATGGTAACTTACTGTAAATGGCACCTGGGAAATGGTCTGGGGAACATGTCACTATCACCAAAACTTGTTTAAACACTTCCTAAACATGAGCGGGCAATAGCTCGAGGGTTACGGACAATTCGAAGGTTGTCGAACGATACTTCCGAGGGTTACTGAAAATAGAACCATAAATTCGAGGGTTACCATAATTGAATGATACTTTCAAAGGTTAGCGAACGATACATTCAAGGGTTGATTCAATAATTCTCGAAACAGCGACCATGAACTTTCGATAATTCGGAATAGTTCGAGAAGTCCGAATCCATTCGAACTCGATAAGTTCGGCTCTAACTCGGGTTCGAGTTTGAGTTCTAGTCCATCTCTACTAAAATAGAGGCACAAAGCAACTCATCTTCCTGACGGCGATCCCACAATGAGGTAAATATTTCTATTTTCAAGGTCAGCTAAGATGCACGGCTTTGCGTATAGCATCACCCAGAAAATCGTGAGTTAAGTTATGCGTTACCTTGTAGTTGATCGAGGCATTACCCTAACACATGCCGGCACCCGTTAACTGTCCACAACATCATAAGGATAAGGAGCATAGGCTAGGATATAGGGATATTACATCTGCCCATAACTTTGTTACATGCAGAGATGGATTAAGATAAAATTGGGCCCTGGGCAGCGCTGACATTTGGGCCCCATTATTCTTGTATTGTATGGTTGTAATACTGATGATTAATGGGCCCCAGGCAGCTGCCTAGTAGTGATGGACACAAAACCGAACTCAAACTATTCGAACTAGGTCTGTTTCCCGAACTCACAGCTGTATTTCCAATAATTATCTAATTTATGGGCCGCCGTTCGCTAACACGAATGTATCGTTCGTTTTCAGTAACCCACAAATGTACGGATCATTTTCACTAACCCTAGAATGTATAGTTTTCGCTAACCCTCGAATGTACGGATCATTTTCGCTAACCCTAGAATGTATAGTTTTCGCTAACCCTCGAATGTACGGATCATTTTGGCTGACCCTAGAATGTACTGTTCGCTAACCCTCGAATGTACGGATCATTTTCACTAACCCTAGAATGTATAGTTTTTGCTAACCCTAGAATGTATAGTTTTTGCTAACCCTAGAATGTATAGTTTTTGCTAACCCTAGAAGTATAGTTTTTGCTAACCCTAGAATGTATAGTTTTCGCTAACCCTAGAATGTATAGTTTTCGCTAACCCTAGAATGTATAGTTTTTGCTAACCCTCGAATGTACGGATCATTTTCGCTAACCCTAGAATGTATAGTTTTCGCTAACCCTAGAATGTATAGTTTTCGCTAACCCTAGAATGTATAGTTTCGTAACCCTAGAATGTATAGTTTTGCTAACCCAGAATAGATGTATATAGTTTTTTGCTAACCCTAGAATGTATAGTTTTTGCTAACCCTAGAATGTATAGTTTTTGCTAACCCTAGAATGTTAAGTTTTTGTACCTAGAAGTATAGTTTTGCTAACCCTAGAATGTATAGTTTCGCTAACCCTAGAATGTATAGTTTTCGCTAACCTAGAATGTATAGTTTTTGCTAACCCTCGAATGTACGGATCATTTTCGCTAACCCTAGAATGGTATAGTTTCGCATAACCCTAGAATGTATAGTTTTCGCTAACCCCTAGAATGTATAGTTTTCGCTAACCCTAGAAGTAGTTTTCGCAACCTAGATGTATAGTTTTTGCTAACCCTCGAATGTACGGATCATTTTCGCTAACCCTAGAATGTATAGTTTTCGCTAACCCTCGAATGTACGGATCATTTTCACTAACCCTAGAATGTATAGTTTTTGCTAACCCTCGAATGTACGGATCATTTTCGCTAACCATAAAATGCACCCCTTAAATTTTTGGTAACCCTCGAAAATGTATCATTCGGTAACCCTCGAATTGGCCATAACCCTCAAACGTAGCTTGTGCATACCCGACAATTGCCCAATCATAAAGTAAGGTGTTTTTACAGTAAGTTACCATTGATAGTTTATGAGTAAATCATCAGAATTTTTCAAAATATCACTCTCCCATTGACTTTAATGGGTTAGTTTCCGAAATTCCGAACTGCCGAAGTTTGGAAACAAAATCTCTACTGCCTAATGGATGGACCAGAGTTTCAACTGAATTCTTGTTGGGTTGAGTTGGTTCTACTGAAATTTTGACTGTTCTGGTGTTGAGATTTTGTGTTGTTGCTCAGTTTTAAAGGTGGAAATTTCATGTCAAAGCCTGGGTCTATTGGCGAACACGCAGGCGGAACGCACCATTGCAGGATTGTGCATCCTTATACTTAAATAGTTTGTGTGCTGACCTTCTGTTGTGCACTTATAAACAACAATATATTTTGTAATCTCACAAGAGAGTACTGAGCAATCAGAAAACCCTAATACATTAAACATTAGTAGAGAAGAAATGTGTGGGTGTGAAAGACGCCAAACGAAACAGAGAAGAACGTTTCCTTTCTTCTTTACTTTCCTTTCTTAGCTTTTTTAATTTTCTGACTGTTAACAAAGCTCAGTTAAAGGGACGTTAAAGAAAAACACCCCCCCCTCCTCCAAAATTCAGGGGAAGTAGGAGAGAGTATCCCCCCCCCCCATTTTTCTTTTTTTCCTTATATGTCACCTGTGTGACTCTCTGACTTGCTTTCTTTAGTTTGCATGTGTCATAAATAAAGGTTAAGAAGATCAAAGGAGCTTGCAGTCATAATTGCTCACAGCCAGGGCCAGATTTACACCTCAGGAACCTATAGGCATAAACCATGCCTTTTATTTTACCACTAGACATTAAGCCTGCTAAATTCACGGGTGCTAAAAGCCCAGTCCCAGCCTTAGTGTACCAAGGCCATAGCCCCCTCCTCCATGTCCCAAGGCCAGAGTCCCCTCTTAGTGTCCCAAGGCCAGAGTCCTCCCTCTGTCCCAAATCCAGAGTCCCCCCTTTTTTCCAAATCCAGAGCCCCCCATGTCCCAAAGCCAGAATCCTTCCTCTGTCAAAAGTCCAGAGTTTACTCCAAGTGTCCCAAGCAACCTTTCATGTGGTCTGTGTCCATGCCATTCGTAATTGCTGTGTTCTGCTTCCATGCATGTTTCCTGTGTTTCTCCCTCTAGTGAAAGTTAGTATAGTATGTGATACTCTTTTTATTTGCACTAACAATGGTTTTCTTAATAGATTAGCTTTCGGGAGCTTCCTCCCTTCTCCAGATCTTTACATCATCTGGCAACTAACAAACTTTTACAATATACAAGATATACCAGAAAACAAAATCCCATTTGGGGTGAGGATAGCAAGATAACCAAACCGTAGAAGATAAGGGGTGGATAATTGGAATGTGAAAGAGGGTAAAGAATAATTGGTAAGGGGAGACACAGTGGTTATAAAAGTGTCTGATAGTGGTTTAAAAGTCAATGTTGAGTCCAGTTTGTCTTGTGTTGAACAGAATTATCATTCTGAGTTCAAAAGTTTTTCTTTCCTGGGTAGTTTTAAAATTTCCCTTCAAAACCAAGACATTTAATCTCCAGTTGTGTGTCCTGCCTGGCTGAAATGGTGCCCAACAGACAAACAATTATCCTCCTTTCAGTGTTTTAAAGGCTGTGATGTCTCATCAATGTAACATCCCTTATCACATTTGTTACCCTGCATGAGGTACACAACATTGCTGGAGGATCACTATCAGGGTTATTCAATAAAAGTTCTTATCGTTTAAAATGGTGCTAATTTTGCCCCAACCAATCAGATGTTAGCTTTCAAATGTTCAATAAGATTTGATTGGTTGGGGCAAAATTAGCACCATTTTAAACGATAAGAAATTTTATTGAATCTCCCTGATAGTTTGCAATGGCTTCCTTTGCATGGTTTAGTGTACTTGTTGATCTTGTTGTCCGTGTTAACCTTCCTATTAACCTTTGTGTTTGAGGTTGGTTGGTTGTCTGAAAGCCAGAATAGGGGGCTCTGGGAAGATTTCTTTTAAAGTCTCATCCTCTGCTATGATCGTCTGTAGTTCTTTAATGACTTTCTGTATACCTTCTAGTACTGGATACTATGTGGTTACTAGCGGTATACGGGTACTAGATTTTTTTCTTTTTGTATTCTCACACACTAACGGATCACAAGCGATATCGTTATCACATGAGAAAACGGGCCAGTGAGGCTTAGCCCTAAAACTACATTTTTGTTTACTTTAATTGTTGAGAGATGCCACACTCTTCTCCTTGAAACCAACCTGTTAACCACCTGAAGATAGGTATTCTTCTCAACCACTGGTCCTTGCAATCTTTTTTTTAGTCCTTCCTGGTAGCAGCTGTTGAAATTCAGCACCAAAACTTAACTGCAGGACTTAAATTTCGCTTTTCCTCACCTAACAACATACAGGCAGATTCAATCAAAGTTCTCGTTGTTAAAAATGGTGCTAATTTTGCCCTAAACAATCAGATGTTAGCTTTCAAATGTTAAATAAGATCTGATTGGTTGGGGCAAATCTAGCACCATTTTTAAATATAAGAAACTTTATTGAATCTCCCTGGTAGTGTATACATGCAGCTTTCCAGTGATATCAATAACCATTTTATCTCTGTAATAAGAACTAAATTACCTTGGATGTAAAAAAATTTTATTCATTTGTTTTGAGGAATGAACTTTTTATCAGAAATTTTATGAACTTGACATTTAAACTGCAGAAGCATCAGTGGGTTTCTCTAATAAACTGTTTGATGTTGCCTTCCTAATGTTAATTAAGTTTCTTACAAATTGACGGAAAGGAAAATATAATCAGTTTTTGCATGTTTTTTTTTTAATTATTTATTGTGGAATAATAAAGTAATAAAACAAATACACAGGATATAAAAATATAGCGAATAAAATTATCCGGGTAGGGATGGGAAAAAAAATGAACCAAGAGACAAAGCATGTAGATAAAACTCTGGAGGACGGAATGTCAAGTCACAACGCATTTCACAATAAGCAATTGTGCTGCGCTCTTTTGGTTGACTGGATCCCTTAATAAGAGGCACATCTGTAAGTGTATCTTTTAACGCAGTGTAATTTTCTTGTCTAGCATTGCCTGCTGAAGCCTTTTGTCATGCGCAAGCTAATTTCCCTGTTGTTTCCATGCAATGTGCGAGCAATGCAGAGCTGTAGAGCTAGAAAATAAAACACGTACAAATGTCCAATTGCCAATGAATTATTTTTTTCCCAGAACTTCATTTGCTTGTTATTTTTTTTACACTGCAGATAAAAAACAAAGACGGAACCTGGTTTTGTACGTGTAAAGTTGAATATTTAACTTCAAATACACACAATCTTTTGTTTATTCTGCTTGCTTGAAGCCTATTATGCTCTCAAAAATAACACCCTGTAGTTCCAGCCTCCTTTATAGTTACAGCCTAATGAAGGCTTGCTTGCACCCCTCTATGTCTGAACACCCCCGATGGTAAACATGCGGCAGTTCAGTTTACTTGTGCAGTCAAAAATAGTTTTTATTTGCAACAAACTAAAAAGTAAAACTACTATAACCTATACAGTTTTTTCTCTTGTTAACATAAATATATATTTAGTTAAAGTGAATAGATAAGAACGCAGTTAAATATATCAAGTGATGAACAGGTCTAGAACAGGGTTGTATAATATAGAGGGGGATTAGATGAAAGAAGTAGTGAAAGTATGGGCAATTCTCCATTCTTCTGTGGAATATGGATAAGGGGGAGGGGAAGAAAGGAGGTAGGGTAACGAGAAGTGGACATTCAGAAGAGAACCATTGAACTGACCTATGTAGTTGACCTCCCGTCGATGCCACATTTCTGGGTTAAGGATTATATACCTTCCATCCTTTAGAGCCATGAGGTCCAGACCCTATCAAAGGCTTTTATTGCTAGATTCATTTTAGGCCCCTTTTTCTTCTTGTATTTGGCCCTTATATGTTTTCATACATCACAAAAATCAGAAATGAGGTGAATTTATTGACACATACCCCAGATGTATTACATCAGAGAGACTTTATAAAGTAGTAGTGTAGCTATCTTAGAGGGTATGTAAGCTGAAGAAAATGACTTTGCCTCATCTTAATACTTGTGAGTAGAACTACTCTGAGATATATGTGTTGTTCACTACTTTGACTATCTATGAGAGCAAGCATGCTCAGTAATCACCAGAGGGAATTTCCCACCATGCAATTCACATATAGCAACTGCCGCTATTCCATTCACAGCAAAACTGCACACGCCATTAAGAGTTTATGATAATAAGGCATTTGATTGACAGCTGAAATGTTAGATGGTTCAGATTGGATATCTAAAGGAATAGGGGAGGGATCAACAAAAGAAATGGTACAGTGATAGTTAGAAAAAATGAGAGTTTCCACCAATGGTCAAAAACAATCAAACATTTTTAAGTTTAGATTCCCTTAAGGAATAGTAATGGAGATTCTAAATACATATTTAGAGAGATTCAATAAAAGTTCTTACCGTTTAAAATGGTGCAAATTTTGCCCCAACCAATCAGATGTTAGTTAACATTTGAAAGCTAACATCTAATTGGTTGGGGCAAAATTAGCACCATTTTAAACAAAAAGAACTTTTATTGAATAACCCTGATTATGAGCAAGATTTACTTTAATCCTGGTAACTCTTTGGGGTCTGTTTTCGACTAAAATATATAATAAAAAAAAGGTTTTACTTTAAAATTTAATTTACTGTATGAATGTTGATGTCAATGTTGAAATAAACAATGCAATTGACATATATTACCACTAATCTCAGGCAGGTTATTTGAAGCCAGCTGCGTAATGTGGGTCTTTAGCAACAAAACACAGCAAATCATAACAAAAAATAACCTAGCTTTGATAACAATACCTAGATTGTTTTTTTACTTTTTCTCCTTTTGAAATAATTAGAACTATTATGGTTATTCTATTATACACTGAAAGGTCATTGGCTTCACCTACTGGGAATCAGACTTCAGAGAGCGATTCATTAAAATAGTTTAAGAGGTGCCATGTTTTACTACAATACCCAATTCTAATTATATCAATTTACTTTAGAATGCAAAATCTCCTCTTGTCATTACTCACATTCATAACTGTCCCAGGGTTTCAGTTAAGAGAATAAACCAAGAATACGTAATCACAACATCTTAAGTAAAGGTTAAAGAACATTTGTTAGCAGAAGAAAACAAGAAATGCATGTACAGTCTATCTATCTGTCTATCTATCTATGTATCTATCTATATTCTATCTATCTATCTATCTATCTATCTTATATCTATCTATCTATACTGTCGTCTATCTATCTATCTGTCTATCTATCTATCTATCTATCTATCTATCTATCTGTCTATCTATCTATCTATCTATCTACTATCTATCCTATCTATCTATCTATCTATCTATCTATCTATCTATCTATCTATCTATCTGTTCGTCTGTCTGTCTGTCTGTCTGTCTGTCTGTCTATCTATCTATCTATCATCTATTATCTTCTAGTCTCTATCTATCCTATCTATCTATATCATCTATCTATCTATCTCGATCAATGATCTTGATTATTATCTATCTATCTGTCGGTCTGTCTGCTTGTCTATCTCACTCCAACACTACTCTACATCATCTATCTATCCATCATCCCCTATCACACATATCTATATCTATCACTATCTATCATCATACTCTATCTATCATCTACATCTATCTATCTATCTATATTCTATCTATCTATCTTATATTATCTATCTATCTATCTATTCTATCTATATCTATTCTATCTATCTATATCTTATCTATCTATCTATCTTGATCTTCTGTCTGTCTGTCTGTCTGTCTGTCTGTCGTCTTCGATCTATCTCTATCTATCTATCTATCATCATCTACTATCTATCTACTATCTATCTATCTATCTATCTATCTATCTATCTATCTATCATCTATTATCTACTATCTATCTATCTATCTATCTATCTATATATATATCTATCTATCTATCTGTCTGTCTGTCTGTCTGTCTGTCTGTCTGTCTGTCTGTCGTTCTGTCTGTCTGTCTGTCTGTCTGTCTTCTGTCTGTCTGTCTGTATTCTCTATCTATCTATCTATCAATTTATCTGTCTGTCTGTCTATCTGTCTGTCTAACTATCCATCCATCTGTCCATCTGTCTATCAATATCTATCTCTCTATACTTTCTATCTATCTATCTATCTGTCTGTCTGTCTGTCTGTCTGTCTGTTTCGTGTCTGTCCTGTCTCGTCCTGTCTGTCTGTATGTAAGTTGTCTGTCTGTCTGTCGTCTATTCATTCTATCTGTTTTCTGTCTGTCTGTCTGTCTACACCCAGTCTCTCTCTCTCTCTCTTTATATCCATTCCACCCCATCTATCTTATCCAATTGTGTGCACTCAGCCTTCATAAACATTATTGCCCAGGTGCTACTGTACCAGACTCATACCCATCTAATCCTAGGAGAGATTTAGAGCACTCTTGGGTCTTTTGAAACAATTTTTATTGCAGTGTACATGTATAAATGTTTTGGTCACTTTCTCAGACCTTTCTCAAGCCATAAAATCTCTCTATCTATTCAGGTTTACTGTTTAGGATACAGGTTGGCAATGATTTAAGACCAACAGGTAAAACAAAAAATATGTTATTTATGATAAAATGCTATGCACCAATGTAGCTGTAAACGTATTTAATGCAAAAGGAAATAAAAAGGTGTGTCTGTGTGTGTGTGTGTGTGTGTATATATATATGTATTTTTTTTATTTTTTATTTTTTTTAATTTATAATTATTACTAAATAATTCAAATATCTGTCCTGAATAATCTCAATTTACATTGAGGAATATTAGTAGACTCTTCCACCTTGAAGAAGCACTAATTAGGCATTTGACTATCTTAACATCATTTGTGGTTGTACAGGACACAGTGTAATTAGGTTTTTACAGTCATGTAAGAGCTACATTCACTTGTAACTGTATAATGAAGATTTTGAAGTCTACCAGGATATAAATCTGCCTTTATGCAAAAAGCAGCGTGTTTCAGAGAGAGACTGCCTCCTATTTAATATTCAGTGTATTAGAAGAAAGTAAAATGATACAACAGGCAAAGCTGTGAGGTAAAACTGCTGGCACTTAGCGAGTCTGAACAAAAGTCTTAGAACAACTTATTATTTTCTACCAAGCAGTGATTTTGAAAAGGGAATATAAGGTGATAGGAATTTCGAGTCTATGAATATTAAGAAATGTTGAGATTATGTAGACATAAGTAGCCCTTAAAACTTGTGGATATCCAGACTGGGCCTTTGTCAAAAGAAGTAGAAGGAAAGAAAAGAACACGAATACCAACAGTGACGGGAAAAGCAAGACAGGAGGAAGAACATGGTCATCCCATATGTAGCAGGGGTCTCCGAGAAATTAAGAAGAATTTTCAAAAAAAAATCGTATCCCTGTCTGCTTTAAACCGAACAACACACTGAGGCAGCAATTGTACATCCGAAAGACCCAATACCGAAACACAGAAAAGCGACATCATATACGCAGTGCAGTGAAGGTGACATCAATATGCAGTGGCAGTGCAGGTATGACATCATATACGCAGTGCAGTGCAGTGAAAATGACACTCATACGCAGTGAGTAAAAATGCTCTGATTTGTATGTGGGGGAGACTAACAGCAACTGCATCAACGTATGGCCCAGACAGAAGAGTCAATTCCTCGGTCAGGACTCACATGTCCTGCATCTTAAGGAAAAGGACATACCTTTGAAGATTGTAATGTAACATATTGGCAAAGGAACGTGACTGGTTCAAGAGAGGTGTGTAAGGAGGCCATATTAGGAAAATAAAAAACCAGCCTAAATAGAGGTGGGGGGTTCGACACCAACTGTCTGCCATGTACAATGCTGTTTTGACACCTTCCCTTGCGTTCCTATAACACCCCTTAGCCTCAATGCAATCACGTCTTGTATTCAGAAGGTCCCTAACACCTGTCATATGCTAATTGGGACTTTCCAGGGAACTATATTGCCAACAGATTCTTGTACAAGTATTTCTGAATTGAGAAGCCAAGCGAAATGTCTTCAAAGTTAATTAGATCTAGTAGTTGATCAACTGATGAATACAACAGATACATAAGCTAATTTATTATGTTTATAAATTATTAAACCCATTATCAGAATTACATTAAATAGAATATATAAAATTAACTGAAATAATATAGCATTTTGGTCCTCATAGTTATTACACTATAGGAGGCACATACACAGATTGTACCAGTGAACTTTGTTAAAAGCCACATCATGTTAGAAAAAAAGGGGAGTTTCATATGGGTAAAAGCAAAAGATAACTATACATCTAAAAATTCACTTTTTAAAAATGGAAAGGGCAGGGAGTTAGGATTGGTTTGTACTCACCTACCACTATTCGTTTTATGGATATCTATATCTATATCTATTCTATCTATCTATCTATCTATCTATCTATCTATCTTATCTATCTATCTATATCTGATCGTATCTATCTATCTGTCTATCTATCTATCTATCTATCTATCTATCTATCTGTCTATCTATATCTATCTATCTATATCTATCCTATCTATCTATCTATCTATCTACTACTATCTATCATCTATCTATCTGATCGTGTCTGTCTGTCTGTCTGTCTGTCTGTCTATCTATCTATCTATCATCTATTATCTACTCTATCTATCCATCTATCTATATCATCTATCATCTATCATCAATATTACTTTGATCTATATATACTATCTATCTGTCGTCTGTCTGCTATCGATGCTATGCTATCACTCCACACGATACATCACTCATCATCACTACACACCACCATACACACATATCTATACTATCACATCTATCACACATCATCACATTACATCTATCATCTACATCTATCTATCTATCTATATTCTATCTATCTATCTATATATTATCTATCTATCTATCTACTCTATCTATATCTATTTATCTATATCTATATACTATATATCTATCTAATATCTTATCATTATATCTATCTATCTGTCTGTCTGTCTGTCTGTCTGTCGTCTATCGATCTATCATCTATCTATCTATCTATCATCATCTACTATCTATCTACTATATCTATTATCTATCTATCTATCTATCTATCTATCTATCTATCATCTATCTATCTACTATCTATCTATCTATCTATCTATCTATTATACTATCTATCTATCTACTGTCTGTCTGTCTGTCTGTCTGTCTGTCTGTCTGTCTGTCGTTCTGTCTGTCTGTCTGTCTTTCTGTCTATCTGTCTGTCTGTCTGTATCTATCATCTATCTATCAATATCTGTCTGTCTGTCTATCTGTCTGTCTAACTATCCATCCATCTGTCCATCTGTCTATCAATATCTATCTCTCTATATTTCTATCTATCTATCTATCTGTCTGTCTGTCTGTCTGTCTGTCTGTCTTCGTCTGTCTGTCTCGTCTGTCTGTCTGTATGTAAGTTGTCTGTCTGTTGTCTGTCTATCAATATCTATCTGTTGTTCTGTTGTCTGTCTGTCTACAACTCTCTCTCTCTCTCTATATATATCCATCCACCCCATCTATCTTAATCCAATGTGTGCACTCAGCCTTCATAAACATTATCCCAGGTGCTACTGTACCAGACTCATACCCATCTAATCCTAGGAGAGATTTAGAGCACTCTTGGGTCTTTTGAAACAATTTTTATTGCAGTGTAACAGTGTAAAATGTTTTGGTCACTTTCTCAGACCTTTCTCAAGCCATAAAATCTCTATCTATTCAGGTTTACTGTTTAGGAATACAGGTTGGCTATGATTTAAGACCAACAGGTTAAAACAGAAAAATATGTTATTTATGATAAAATGCTATGCACCAATGTAGCTGTAAACGTATTTAATGCAAAAGGAAATAGAAAAGTGTGTCTGGTGTGTTGTGTGTGTGTGTGTATATATATATGTAATTTTTTTATTTATTTTTTTTAATTAATTATTACTAAATAATTCAAATATCTGTCCTTGAATATTCAATTTACATTGAGGAATATTAGTAGACTCTTCCACCTTGAAGAGCTAATTAGGCATTTGACTATCTTAACATCATTTGTGGTTGTACAGGACAGTGTAATTAGGTTTTACAGTCATGTAAGAGCTACATTCACTTGTAAACTGTATAATGAAGACTTTTGAAGTCTACCAGGATATAAATCTGCCTTTATGCAAAAAGCAGCGTGTTTCAGAGAGACTGCCTCCTATTTATATTCAGTGTATTAGAAGAAAGTAAAATGATACAACAGGCTAAAGCTGTGAAGGTAAAACTGCTGGCACTTAGCGAGTCTGAACAAAGAGTCTTAGAACAACTTATTATTTTCTACCAAGCAGTGATTTTGAAAAGGGAATATAAAGGTGATAGGAATTTCGAGAGTCTATGAATATTAAGAAATGTTGAGATTATGTAGACATAAGTAGCCCTTAAAACTTGTGGATATCCAGACTGGGCCTTTGTCAAAAGAAGTAGAAGGAAAGAAAAGAACACGAATACCAACAGGAAGGGAAAAGCAAGACAGGAGGAAGAACATGGTATCCCATATGTAGCAGGGTCTCGAGAATTAAGAAGAATTTTCAAAAAAAAATCGTATCCCTGTCTGCTTTAAACCGAACAACACACTCAGGCAGCAATTCGTACATCCGAAAGACCAATACCGAAACACAAGAAAAGCGACATCATATACGCAGGCAGTGAAGAGTGACATCATATATGCAGTGCAGTGCAGTATGACATCATATACGCAGTGCAGTGCAGTGAAAAATGACATCTCATACGCAGTGCAGTAAAAAATGCTCTGATTGTTATGTGGGGGAGACTAAACAGCAACTGCATCAACGTATGGCCCAGCACAGAAGAGTCAATTCCTCGTGTCAGGACTCCATGTACCTGCATCAAGGATAAAGGACATACCTTTGAAGATTGTAATGTAACATATTGGCAAAGGAACGTGACTGGTTCAAGAGAGGTGTTAAGGAGGCCATATGTGAAAATAAAGAAACCAAGCCTAAATAGAGGTGGGGGGGTTCGACACCAACTGTCTGCCATGTACAATGCTGTTTTGACACCTTACCCTTGTCGTTCCTATACACCCCTTAGCCTCAATGCAATCAACGTCTTGTATTCAGAAGGTCCCTAACAACGTCATATGCTAATTGGGACTTTCCAGGGAACTATATTGCCAACAGATTCTTGTACAAGTATTTCTGAATTGAGAAAGCCAAGCGAAATGTCTTCAAGATGTTAATTAGATCTAGGTAGTTGATCAACTGATGAATACAACAGATACATAAGCTAAATTTATTATGTATTATAAAATTATTAAACCCATTATCAGAATTACATAAATAGAATATATAAAATTAACGAAATAATATAGCATTTTGGTCCTCATATTATTCACTATAGGAGGCACATACACAGATTGTACCAGTGAACTTTGTTAAAAGCCACATTCATTTAGAAAAAAAACGGGGAGTTTCATCATGGGTAAAGCAAAAGATAACTATACTCTAAAAATTCACTTTTAAAAATGGAAAGGGCAGGGAGTAGGATTGGTTTGTCTACCTTACACTATTGTTTTATGGATATCATCTATTATCTATCTATCTATCTATTATCTATCATCTATCTATCTATCTATCATCTATCTATCTTTGTATCTATCTATCTATCTATCTATCTATCATCTATTATCTATCTATCTATCATCTATCTATCTATCTATCTATCATCTATCTATCTATTATCTATCTATCTATCTATCTATCTATCTATCATCTATCTATCTATCTATCTATCTATCTATCTATTATCTATCTATCTATCTATCTATCTATCATCTATCTATCTATCTATCATCTATCTATCTATCCATCTATCCATCTATCCATCATCTATCTATCTATCTATCTATCTATCTATCTATCATCTATCTATCTATCTATCTATCTATCTATTTATCTATCTATCTAGTATCTATATATCATCTATCTATCTATCTATCTATCTAACATCTA